>CAKALU010058990.1:12620-26098 GCA_916700995.1 Hozukius guyotensis | reverse complement strand
ACATATTTTCTCACATATAATAATAATAATAATAATAATAATAATAATAATAATAATAATAATAATCTTTTTGTATATCACCTTTCTAAACATAGTTTCAAAGTGCTTGCACAGATACAATGAAATACAGACAAAATAAAAACAACAATAAAAGAACAAAACATAAAGACCAAATAATGAGAAAACTAAAACCCGTAACCAGTGGTATCAAAACAATAAGTTACTACACATAAGCCAAAAGAGGACAATATAAGGTGTGGGGGAAAAGGTGCACCAAGCTGTTGCCTTACGGAGTTAAAAAAGCCTTTTTATAAAAATGGGTTTTTAAAAGAGATTTTAAATTGGTAGTAGAGCTAGCTAATCTGAGGTCCCGAGGTAGGCTGTTCCACAGTCTAGGGGCATTGATGGCAAAGGCCCTGTCATCCTTAGTCACCAGCCTAGATCTGGGTACAACCAGTAGAGCCAAGTCAGAGGACCTCAGGTTACGCGGTGGCACATAGGGAGTAAGGAGCTCAGTGATGTAGCTTGATGCCAAACCATGCAGAGCTTTAAAATCAATTCTAAATTTGACAGGCAACCAGTGAAGTGCAGCTAAAACCGGAGTGATGTGCTCAAATCTCCTCGTACCCGTGATCAGTCTAGCTGATCTATCACTTATCTCTAATGATGTCTCGTTATGCTGGTGTTATCAGCTGTATTTACCTGAGTTTTGAGATACCAACATCTGTAAACCTTTGCCAGCATCTCAATTACAGTTGAGTTGAATACAATTTTGATTGTGGAGTTTCAAATAAATGAAAAGGAACATTTGCAAAACACAACAGCAAAATGTCTTTCAAGAAGCAATTTCCGGCTGCTTCCTCCAGATAATCCACAAACTTCACTGGTAAACTGTTTTCATGGGGACTATTTGATCAGAAGAAAATAGTTCCAATGAAAAATGTTGTCAGCGAAGTCTGTAGATTATGAGTTAAAAGAGAAATTGTTTTTGGAAAGACACAGTTGAAATTTTTTATGTGGTTCTACAATGATTTGAGCACCAGCAATATAATTTCAAGCACCTCCTTTGTATTAAGATTGCGGCAGAAACTGCAGAGGAGGACATCTCAAAACTTAAAGCAGCAGTTGGTAGAATTGGAGCAAATATGATTTTAAAAAAGGTATTTTTATAAAACGGTCACTATATCCTGACAGTAGTGCATGAGACAGGTAATCTGAAAAAAATCATGTGCCTCGGTGTCCTCCGTTGTTCCTAATGGCATCTGCAGGATTTCACAGCCAGGAAGAAAACAACCAATCAGAGCCGAACTGGAGCCTTGCCGTCTCTGAGCAGCTGTCAATCACTCGCAAACTCCGATCAAACGGTCAAACTAGGCAGCGCTGAACAAATATAAACCAATATTCTGTTACTGTAATGCCTATTTCTCACCTCAAATGTTTTCAGAAACAGCTTGTAGTGTACTGTTTAGCTGTAAAATGAGAAAGTTTGTGACCCAGCAGCCATGTTGAGATTAGTTGAGGAAATACCAAGCACCGCCCACCAGCCGGAGTAAACTTTCTCATTTTACAGCGAAACGGCACACTACAAGATATTTCTGAAAACATTTAAGGCGAGAAATAGGCATTACAGTAACAGAATATTGATTCATATTTGACCAGCGCTGCTTAGTTTGACCGTTTGATCAGAGTTCGCAAGTGATAGCTGTATCCGTTGAATGAACAGCCAATAGGAACGCTCTCTCTGAAATGACCTGTGATCGGCCAAAGTCTCCCGTCACGGTCTAGATTTTTTAAAGCCTGAAAACAGAGCAATGAGGAGGTGCAGAAGTCTAGTTATCTCTCAGAACATTTGAATTACAATATGCTGAAAGGTTATTATAGAATTTTTGCCCAATGATGCAAAAACCATTCTGCCTATTGCCACTTTATCTCTGGCTAAATACCACTAGGAGTAAGGGAGAAAAAATGTATTTGGTTATTTATGGGAGCTGACCCTTTTTATTATCTTAAGATACTGTGGGTGTGTTTGAAAAGTGAAACCTGTTTTGTACCTGCATTTGTACTAACACTGATATCATATCAAGTGTGGTTTAGATATGCAGGATATCAGGCAATATGAATGGTATATTCCCACAGTATATTGAATCCTTGGTTTGAATGGGGAACACGTGGATGGAGAAAATGATTGATTACAAACATGGTGCCCTTAAGCAAGGCGCTTCACTTTCTGCTGCTTGAGAGGGTAGAAGACTGTGATTAGAGCAGCAACTTACAAGTTTACGGTTTGCATCTGTGTTGCTGAAAAACAACATGTGAGAGAGAAAGTCACCTGGACATCAAAGGTTTTCAACACAGGCTTTTAGACTTTATCTGCACTGAATGCCGAGCAGCCTCCATCCTCCTGCCCTGCTGCCCTCCTGATGGTTGAGCAGAGGTGGGAGCTCGGCCAGAATCCTAATCCACACAGGCACTCTGAGGATTACTTGACGTGTGCGCATGCTAAACAAACACCTTAACTGGGTGAGAGGGAACGAGAAAGATAAAGGTGGAAAGAGTGTGAGAAAGTGAGAAACGTCCGCATATTGTAGAAGTTGGCTGCAAGAAGGGGATGGAAGGAGGCACACGGATAAGGAAAGGGAGTATTCAGAGTGTTTACAGTACAGCTGCTCCATCTGTCATATTGCTGTACATCTGTTTACCTTTTAAGTGTGAAACGGTGGTGCATTGTATGATAGATTGCTATTTTAGTGAGCAGACCTTTAACAATCAGCTGTTCTGGTGTTGTTGGCAAAATGCCTAGGGAAGCGAGATTTAAGAGGCCTTTAAATCTTCAGACCGATACACAGCTCTGACATATCACCAGATCCTTTTTCTATTAAACATATTATCCTTCTGCGGAGAAGGTTCTGCTCCTGCTGTACCATGCCGGGTTATTACCATTTTTAGCATCCACAAGGCTCTCCCCTCCTGAGCTCCCTCATCTCTGACACGCCCTTTGACACACCCCTCATCTCTGGCACGCTGTGCACATGGAGTTTTGCACTGAAATAAGCCTCTCAGGGCACTTTCACAAGCCAACATTTAGTCCAATTTAATCGAACTCTGATGCGGTTCAGCGGTTCATTTGGGCAGTTGTGAAGCAGTAATAATCATACTCTGGTGCGGACCAAAACAACCGGTCTGAGACCGCTTGCGAGAGGTAATCTTGGACTGTTTCCAAGTGAACCAAAATGCAGGCTGCCTGTGTAGGCATTTGTTGAGATGGACACGGGTAAAGGACGGGTTAACATGAGTGGGAGAGGACTGACCTGGACTTCTACAGAAGTCCGATGTTGCTTGACATCTGGGTCGAAGAGAACACAGAATATGCTAAATAAAGACCAAAAAAATAGTGACATTTTTAAAGTAATTAGAGATAAAGTGGAGGAGAAGGGATTCCTGTCACTGTAGATCAATGCCAAGTCATAGTGAAACAAGACTTGATCAAAACAGAGTATATGGCTAGACCGTCTGTGAATTTGTGGCTAAATTGTTATATAAGTAGTCAGTGGTCATGTCTATAATGTTAAATCCACCTGATTGGTCCCTGGTTTTAAGCTTGCTGTTTTCAAACAGGAAACAACATGGCGACCTTCCCTTAAATTTCATTCTGATTCGGACTAGCCAAATAGACTATGTTTTGTGAAAGCGCCCTCAGTCAGCTATCTGTCTAGGTTGTACTGTACCGTCACCATATACGCTTTACAAATAAAATGCTATAGTTTACTGATGGTTAAAGTAAGTGCTAAGGCCATGTGAAATCTACCAGCTCGTCTTTGGGCAAAATAGTCCCAAAAGGTTCACTGTCATTTATCCCTGTTTATGTACAGTATGTTTGCTGGAACATGTCGACAAATATAAAGCATCAAGCAGCAAAACGACAATTTTCCCATCAGATGATGAACAGTGTTAAAAAAAATGAACTGGTTGTTTGAGTTGGTGGTGAATGTAGTCCAGCGTGAGACATATGTCTTTTTGGATGTCTTACCTCTGGGCACCTGATGTGGCAACAGACTTCACTTCTTCAGTGCTTAAAATAGTTAGATTTGCTGCTGTAATTCATCAGTTCATCACTTCTTTTGACTCCTATTTCTTTATTTTCTCTGCAGGGATGTGATCCTTTCGCCCAGACTCAGCGCAGTAAACTGCAGCACCGGCGAGCTCGCATCAACCAGCAGATTAATAAGGAGATGCGCATGAGAGCCGGAGCAGAGAACCTGTTCAGGTGAGGTGCTGGGATGGGTCAGACGGGTTTTTTTTTCTATACTCGATTTTTTTTTGCATTGAACATTTTGAAAGTAAGATGCATCACTACATCACTGTGCCAGTGTCAAGACAATGTCCCCTGATTCATTAAAATAAGGGAAATTCTGTTGGAAATAAGTGAAAATTTGCGATGGTGCTGGTATTTGTTTACCTGTTCATGAAAATGGATTTCAAGGCACAATACAAGAGTAAAACATTGTTTTTTGAAGTGTTTGCCTGCTTTATCAGTTGTTTCAAAGTACCTAATGAAGTCAGCTGGACACGTTGTTCATGGCATTTATCTTTATTTGAAAGGGCAAGCTTTCTCCTACATCAGCCTTTTCTCTCTAAGATGTGATGATAAATGCTATTCTGGCCTCCTCTGTGTTGGTGGCTCTTTGTTAGCTTGTTGCCTCTGTCACTTTTGTGGTGGCGTCCTGTGATGGGGAAAAGGTCAGAGATCATTCCCCTGAAAAACACACACACACCAGCACCACCCAGTTTTATGGCTCTGTTTGTGTTCACTGCGTCTGTCTGCTTGTGTCTTCTCTTACCATGTTGTGTGTGTTTGTGTCTCTTCTTCCTTTTTTCCTACTAATATTTCTTTGTATGATAATTGAACACTGCATACTTTTCAGCATGAACACCAATGAGGCTTATCACCCAACTGAATTGTGCTTTGTGTCATTCACACAGCAAACAAGAGATTTATTGGTGAAGAAATGTGGGAAATGAAAAAAGAAACGGTGGCAGCACATCAAAGTATTCTCTCTGAGAACATTAGCGTCATCTTTATCCCCTCCAGCTTCTGTCCATGTCTCGGTGCCTTTGCTTTCTCCCTCCAACTATTTCTCAGGCTCTGCATTTTTGCTATCCACTTCGAGGTAGATTACTACAGAGGCTGAAAGTAAATATTTAATATATGTGCATACATTTGGTCTACACTTTTGTTGTGGTAGTTTGGCGAACATTTACAGCATGAATAGTCCACTGTGCAAAAGTCTCCCCTTTACTCATAAAGATTCAACTTGGTAGTAGGAGGAGGAGGAGGAGGAGGAGGAGGAGACACTTAATTAAAGCAAGGAGACGCTTTCTTCCTCCTTAGTGGGGCCGTGTCTGAATCTAATAAGATCAACACAGAAAACAACAGTGTCTTTAATTAAATGACAGCCAAGGGCACCTCTCATTATTATCCCAGGACTAACTAATTAAGTTTCACACAGATATTTTTTAGGGATAGGTTGATGATGGATAGCAGGGCTACTATTTTAAATTATTTTCATTATTGTTTAGTCTCTTTTTTCTATAAATTTACAGGAAAAGTGAAAAATACCCCTCATACTTTTCCAGAGGCCTGTACTACGAAGCAGGATTTGGGGTTAGCGAGGTAACTTCAGGTTTAACTCTGGGTTTTCCGTCCTACGATGGTGGTTCACTTCTTACTGGGGTAGATCACCATGGTAACTTATGCTGAACAGCTAACCTGCTCCGGAGCAGGTTATGTTCCAGATAAGAGATCAACTCCTATATAAGCACCGCCTGCTGACCAGTCAAAGCTTGATGCGCAGATCATATGATAATATTACGCAAATACAAAGAATTTACAGTCATAATCCAGGCTAAAAACAACAGTTTCCTTCCTGCATTTCGCAGCTTCAGCTGTGTTACTTTTTTTTCTGGATTATGTGTTTAACTTCTTTGTATTTGTCTAATATTATAGTTTGCTCTTCGTTTGTATAATGTGACGCCCTGCTGACAGTAGACTTGTCCATGTTTGTGATTGGTCACATGCTGCAAACAACGCCCCTTTCATGTGAATGCGCTCATAGCCAGATTGAGAAACCCTGGGTTGATTTACCGAGTTGATAACCACCGTCGTAGGACCGCTTAGCGTGATCGCTTTTGTTAGGGTTAGTTAAGCCAGATAACAATGAGATACCCTGGTGTGTCGAACTCGGTTCGTAGTACAGGCCTCAGATTTCAACATGACGTCTTCAAATCGGTTGTTTTGCCTGACTAATGGTTCAAAAGATATTCAGTTAACAAGTATGTAAAATTGAAGCTGAAACGATTAATTGATTGGTCAATCAACAGCAAATGAATCGACAAATTCATTTTTCAAGCAAAAAACCCATACATCACCTTGTTCTAGCTGTTTAAATGTCAAGATTTACTGCTTTTCTTTGTCTTATTTGATAGTGAACTGAATATATTTGGGTTTTGGACTGTTGGTGAGATAAAACTGTGTTGGGCATTTTTTTTTTTTTACCAATTTATGACATTTTACAGACCAAGCAATTAATCGAGAATATAATTGAATGAAAATAATCATTAGTTGCAGCCCTACTGTATATAAAACGGAGGATAAACAGTAAATCCTGAATGTTTGTTATTTTTTATTTGATAAATAAATTTGTTTGATAAGTAATTAATCAATTATCAAAGTTAGGTAATTCATTTTCAGCACTAATAGGCAGATTGGAGTAATTCTGTAAAGGGTAGTGATTTCTCGTTCTTTTGGATCTTTCTTCCCAACTCCATTTTTGACTGGATTTAGGCTGTTATCCTAAAAGGTGATGACTCAGTTTAGGGGAACTAAAACAAGCGCTCCTGCCCTTTCTATTGGGACGACGGGTCACAGAGACAAAGAGGACCCCCCCACACAGCCTGCCGGCCTGTAATCAGCCGGCTTTGTGTCCGCCTCCTGTCCTGTGCTCATGCAGAGATTCCCAACGGATCCCCGGCAAGCTCATCCCCCACTTATTTGTCTGGCACTGTCAGACCTTTTTTTTCCTGTCCTCCCCCTTTCCGGTCAACTGGAATAGTTGACACACACATAACGTCTCGCTTTCACTTCACTCACTCTGAAACTGTTGTGGAACTGGGTGGTGGTATGAGTGCTGGTGGGTGGGAGGTGATTGAGAGGGGGGGTGCTAATTACAGATGAAAGAGGGATTGTAACTCATCAGGGCTTGCGATTGGCTGATGAAGACGGCAGGGTGTGTTTTTCTGAGGGACAGCAACTAGTTAAGTCCTGGTCTTCACGTCAGTTATTACAAAAATATCCTAAGTTACATACTGAACAAACTTGTTTTCAGCTTCTCTGATACTTCATGTTTTAAACTCGGAGTAAGAGTTATTTTTCCCCTTAGAAGCTGCAGTATGTTGTGCGTGCAAGTGGGTGTGTGTGAAGGGGATATTTGGCAGCCCATTTAAAGCTGACTAATCAGATTGCCTTGGGCTTCATCCTAGATATAGATTTGTGAGTGTGTGTGTGTGTGTGTGTGTGAGTGTGTATGTGTGTGTGTGTGTGTATGTCTGTAACTGAGGGAGGGAGTGGCAGATGTAGAGAGAGGTGAGGATAAAGTGGTCTAACTGGACAGATTAACATTATTTACAGGAGTTCAAAGGTCAGTGTTATCTTTGTGTTTGTGCCAAGTTTGATCATGTGTTAAAGAATCCCAACTTTCAATTTCTCCACCAGTTTGTCATGACAAAAGCAAACAATAGCAAAATGTTATCCAAAAAAATCTGAAACATTGTTTTTGGAACATCTGCCTCTTAAGATAAGAGAACTTCCTGAGGGAACTTGTTGTACAGCAGTTGCACTACAAAGTAGGAAAGAGTGCAAATATAAAGAGTACAAATATAAAATATCAATAAAGGTGCACTATCAATAAATAGATATGCAAAATATAGAATAGGTCAACGACAAGGATCATAAGTTGCTGATATCTCAAGGTGCTATGAGATGTGTACAATTTATCATGTCTAGTTATATGTACTGTACATACATATGTAGCCTTTTTTTAATCAATGCAAATTAAATTTGATTTAATTTGTTAATGTTAACGCATGTTTTGGTTAAAGGTATGGTCAGTAATGCTGAGAAACTAGCAAGACAACATTTTAAATATTATCTAACCAAAAAAAACAAGCCCAGTGTTGCCATCTCTTTCCCAATGAAAGTAGGTTTGCAGCACTAGCTCCAAAAGTCCCTAAATCTAGCAAGAAAGTCGCCAAGTTGACAATTGATTCCCAATTGATTGCTGTTGGGATGTAATAAGAATTTCTACTAATATAACAAAAAATGTAATTGAGCAGCACTACCAACCCTACCTTAAGTTTTGGAAGGACCTGATTCAGAAAAAAAAGAGTTCAAGACTTTTCCTACTAGAAACCAGTCATGTCCAAAAATGCACCACCCTTCCATTTTGTTGTTTTTGGGAAGGTCTTGCTTTGGCTGCCAGTTTTTTGTAAATTGATGTGAAAAAAACACTTGAAAAAACACTTGAAGAAAAAGCTGTGGCAAGGAGGGAAGTAACATTCCCTGAGACTTAACAGAAGTCGGTGATTTAACATTATTTATATAGTATACGCTGGATAGATGAAAAATAACAGGTTTATATTTACAATCAAAAAGTGATCAATTTTAATTACGGAGAATAGAGTCCTGCCATCAGTGGAGTGATGACGCTAATTTAAAGGAATAGTTTATCCATAGATTATATGTTGTCTACTCACCTTCATGTCAAATGAGACACTAGTGACTTTTGAGGGAATATGAGGTCTTATGATGCAAAATATGTGCTCAAAAATTGAGAGAATATAATTGACCGGAAGCTTGACAGGTTTTAGGGAAAAGCAAAGACTTTGTGATCAAGGTGGTGGATAAGTGTACATATTCGTCTTCAGCTCTTAAAGGGATAATTTGGGTGTTTAGAAGTGGGGTTGTCTGAGGTACTTTTTCCATTAGTCAGTATATTACCTACAGTAGATGACGGTCAGCACGCCCCCCAGTTTGGAGAAGCAGACAGGAGTACCGACACCAGAGCAAAGCAACACAGTGCTGTGGACGGGGACTACAGAAAAGAAACCTAAAAGAAAGGCTCACCTAAAAAATTGATATCCGTTTAAGTGTACGGTATATTTAGAATATTTTCACCGCTTTATCTTGTTGTCAGAAAGCCTTTTCCTTCTCCTTTCCGACGGGGAACTGAACTGAAAGTGGAATTTATCTATGCTCTTTCCAAAGCCAGCAGGCTCAGATGACAAAAACAGTATAGATACGTTTCACTTTCAGTTCAGCTAACTGTCGGAAAATATTCTAAATATAGAAAACACTTAAACAGATAGAATCTTTTTTAGGTGAGCCTTTGTTTTAGGCAGCTAAAATACGTTTTTCTGCCTTCCCCGTCCACAGCACTGTATTGCTTTTCTCCAGTGTCGGTACTCCTGTCTGTTTCTCAATGCTGGGGGCACGCTGACCATCATCTACTGTAGGTAATTCACCTACTATGGATAGGTACCTCATACAACCCCACTTCAAAACACCCAAACTATCCCTTAAAGTGTATTATTTATCTATGACCCAAAACATAACCACACTTTGCCAATTCTTTGAATTTATCATAATTTACCCTGACAGTTTGTAGCTTTCCACCCCAAATCATCCACCTGAGGATGCATCTAATAACTCATTCAGTACAGAGACCTGCACATCTTTCTTTTTACAAGATAAGACTGACAGAATGAAATGAGGAAAACTGTCAGTGTTTCCAATACGCAGATTTTATTTAGGCTGCCCAACCAAAAACCTAGGTTTATGTGTCTTTATTTGTATTCATTATTTCTTCCCATCTTGAAAGTGTAGATTTATTGAAAGTGTGCCAGAATGATGCGTTCATGTGCAAAATATCAGTTATCTTGTGAATTCAGTGCTGCAAGTCTTGTCTCGTCATATCATTAAACCAGTGACATTTAATGATTGCATAATTAGGGGGATTTCCTTGGCATTTGTATATCATCAGTTACCACGGCAACCCAGTGATGCCTCAGACTTCCAGGAACATTGTGTGTTGTCGACCTCATACCCCCCCCCCCCAGGCAGTATGAGCTGGCTTTACTCAGCAATAAGACCCTCCCCCTGTGATTGGAGGAGGAGTGGAAAGTCTTGAAGTGAATGAACAGAGGGTGATGGAGGAGAGGGTGGAGAGATGAGATAGTTGCATAAATTAAAGACAAAGCTCTTTGTCAATGAAAACTCCACTGCTCATTGTGTTAACGGTGTCATGTTTACGTCCATCATGCAGATTTACACCTGCTAGTCAGTTTTTCAAGGTGGATTGTGTTATTTGTGATACTAAACTGTGTGATAAAGCAGCCAAGGACACACAGTAACACAACGTCCCCTTACATGTAGTAATTTGTTATTCAGCCCTGTGCCCATTTGTTTTCCTTGCATGGATAAGTTAAGGCACAAACCCTACAGAAATGTCAAATTCAGTTCTCAGTGTTTTTCATTCTCAAATGATCGGGATCCATACCATGAGCAACAGGAGTCAAGCTGATGAAGAATGAGGGAGATAAATATCAGAATCAGAATCGGTTTTATTTCCAAGTAGGTTTTTACATACAATACATGTTCCTTAGTGTTTGGTACATAACAATAAACATAGTAAGAGAAAATGAAAAAATAAATAAAAAATAAAGCAAGTAATGCAAAAATCAAGAAACATAAATAGAGAATTCACAATATAATATGAAAAAATATTAGGAACAAAAGGGTACAATTATACATATTTTTCATAATATAAAAAAAATATATATTTTTTTAATTAAAGAGCGGTACAGTTTTTGCAAAAATGTGCAATTTTCTATATTCAGGTACAGTATGCTTAATAAATCATCCAAACAACGAAATGTATAATTTATATGTCAGTTACTAAAATAATCAATCAGTTCTAGAAAATTCATATACATTTTGTTAAGCTTTAGGGCTCCAACTACTGATTATTTTACTATCCATTGATCTGTGAAATATCTTTTTCAATTAATTGATCAATGGGTCAGTCTATAAAATGTCCGAAAATAGTCAAAAATGCCTATATCACAAGTTTCCAGAGCAGAAGTTGACATATTCAAATCTTTTGTTTTGTCTGACCAAAACTCAAACATATTCAATTTCTAATGATGGAGAAGAAAGAAAAAAACTTCAGGTTCTGCAAAGAGCTCAGTTATGATACATGTCTGGCCTAATTTAAGGATTTTTTTTAATTATAGATTGTATGGGAGATGGGAGTGTCTGTGATGTTGGTGACTGAACCTTCTCCTGCTCAAGGACTCAGATTTGCCTTTTGAAGTTGTTGGCATGTTGCTTAGGAGTGAAGTCAAAATATCTCTTCTTTTCTCACATTGGAGATGCAAGTCTGTTATAGTCTGTTATATGTTGGTGTTAATGACAGATGAGATCTGATGTCTGTGTTAATTTCTGCAGGGCAACAACCAACAACAAGGTGAAGGAGACAGTGGCTCTGGAGCTCAGCTTTGTCAACTCCAACCTGCAGCTGCTCAAAGAGGAGCTGGAGGAGCTCAACAGCAACATGGAGGTGTACCAGACAGACAGGTAGACAGCTCTGACACATACACTAGATCTATGAAGAACTTTGTGCTCTTGTAAATAATTTTGTGCTGTAAATGTAGGCTACTCAAGTACTGTACTTAAGTACAATTTTGAGGTATTTGTACTCTACTTGAATATTTTCATTTTATGTAACTTTATACTTCTGCTCCATTACATCTCAGCGGGAAATAATGTATTTTTAATTCACTACATTTATTTGACACTATTAATTACTAGCTACTAAACTATGATGTATTATTAAGCAGCATATAATTATTAAGTATATAATGTAGTTAAAATTAGGTCCACCTTTACCAGCTGCAACATTAAAGTGATGAAAACATGAATGCATCAATAATTATAATCCAACAATATACTCTATAGGCCTATTATTAAGAAATAGGCCATTCTGCATAATGAGTACTTTTTCTTTTGGTACTTTTAAGTATATTTTGATGGTAATGCTTTTGTACTTTTACTTAAGTAACATTTTGAATGCGGGACTTTTACTTGTAACAGTATTTTTACACTGTTTTACTTTTACTTAAGTAAAAGATCTGAGTACTTCACCCACCACTGTACTTTAGTAAGCAATTTATTCATAAACACATTGGTTGTAGTATAGATATGAATGGTGATGACACAGCAAAAAAAGTCACACCCACAGTAAATGAGATAGGGCCCGTGCTTCAAGACGGGTCTGGTGGGTTGCCGACAACGCTGCAGACTCCTGAAGCTCTGAGGACAGTCCACCCCGGTTGAAAGTCGCGCCAGGAACAGGGGGCCCCGTCCCTCCCCGCAGGGAGAGAGCAAAGCAAGCACGGCCCCAGGAAGCGGCAAGGGGTGCTGTAAGGGTTAGGGTTACTAGCCACTTTCATCCTGGGCCTTTCCGAGCCAAACTAGAGCGCATGGTGCGGAGGAAATGCGTCCGGCGAGGGCAAGCCAGCCCGCCCGTTGAAAAAAAAAAAAAAATGTTGGTTCATTATGAAACTGTGGCAGGATAAAATAGACTATGGCGGGCCGCCACAGTCTAGGTAATTAATGGGAAACACTACACACACACACGCACAAAATCATGGCCCATTTATTTGTCCCATAAATTCCAGGTCACTCTCATTAGTCTAATGAGAATTATAATTGGTGAAAACAAGCATCAATTACATTTTTGTATTCACACTGTGCACTGTGTGTATCTGCTCTACGTGTACTTCTATCATTGTGGGGACAAATTTATGTTGTAGGCCTTAAGAGTAAGGACATTTTTGTAAAGTGAGGATATTTTTTCTGATTATTAATTCTTCAAAGGGCAGTTTACGAGTTAAGATTTAGTTTAGGTAAGAATTAGGTTCAGGCAAGGTTATGGTAGGAGGCTAGGGAATTATGTCAGTGAGGGTCCTCACAAGTATAGAAGTACAAATATGTGTGTGTGTGCAGTCCTTCACAGCCAGGAGATTTTTCCCTCTGCAGCCCAGGGTCACGGGAAGGATAAACCCCTGATTAGAGTGTCATTAATGGCCCTGTGGCGTGTGTGCATGTTTCAGTTCATTGTGAATGGGAGGGGGTGACTGTGTGTGTGTGGGGGGGGGGGGGGGGGGGGGGGGGGGGGGGGGGGGGGGGGGGGGGGGGGGGGGGGGGGGGGGGGGGGGGGGGGGGGGGGGGGGGGGGGGGGGGGGGGGGGGGGGGGGGGGGGGGGGGGGGGGGGGGGGGGGGGGGGGGGGGGGGGGGGGGGGGGGGGGGGGGGGGGGGGGGGGGGGGGGGGGGGGGGGGGGGGGGGGGGGGGGGGGGGGGGGGG
>CAKALU010058989.1:510-25613 GCA_916700995.1 Hozukius guyotensis | reverse complement strand
GTCATTCAATAAATACGTTTCATCATTTCTTCTTTCACCTTCCAGCCAGCGGCAGGGTTCCCTCTTTCCAGTCAGGCAGTAGTAAAGACAGCCTCATCCGAGTACGGGTCTTTGCCGTCGTCCCCACTGCTGAGGTCGGCCACGCCCGACTCCAGGTCGCTGCAGGTGGAGAGGTCATCGGGGTTGTGACTCTTGAGCTGGGTGTGCGGTCCTAGAGGCAGGGTGAGATCGGGGTCCTTGGTCTGAGTCTTCTGGTTGGCTGCTTCAGAGCAGAGGGCGTGACCGTTGTCCTGTGCAGGGCTGCTGATTGGGTCTGTGTAAGTGGTGGGCGGGTCCGGCCCGCAACGCATCTGCCGCAAGTGGCTAGTCCTCCTCCTCGGAACCTCGATCTTCTCCCACGTGATTGGCTTCCCTGTCAGGGCTGCTATCCTCTGCAGCGACAAGAGAGAACAACAACACAATTACCTTGTTAAAATGTCTTCAAATTACACCAACTCCTTCTCCCTCACTAACAATCCACAATCTATGACTATGAAATAGGATTCATGTCCTACTTGTCCATTCTCAGTGTGCACTGGACCTTTCAGGTTGAGTACGTTTCATATTTATTTCCAAACTAATTGTGATGTCACAAAATTCTGCTCACATGTACACGTTAAAGTCATGCTTATTGCCGATGAATTCAGTCAAACATCACAGTGACGTAACAATTCAGACACATTTCTGAGCGGAAGGGGACTTTTACTAAAAGGTATAGACGTAGAGCTCTTAGAGCTGTGAAAAGTAAGACATTTGGAGGAGTCAATAGAAGTGAATTTAAATCAGTAAATGTATCCAACCGATAAATATTTGAATAAGTCTGTGTTGTCCTACAGATGTAGTGGGTGTGTTCCCTGAAGGGGAAGGCACTTGATGCCAACATTGTACTCTGTTTTTGAGAGGGAGCACTCTACAGTGTGAAACAGATATTACGTGGACTCAGCACATGGACAAAAAAGATGTGTGTGTGTTTTACACACTGATGGCTTCCCTGAAGGGAGAGCCAGGGAGACTGCTAACTGCTAGTATTACTGTAAACAGTGGTTAGATTTGACATTGATTGGTTGTCCTCACACTACTGACTGCTGTCACACTTTGCGGACACTGTGAGTTTTGGATAACTGTGTTAATCTGTGTTTTTTATTCGGTTCTATTTCTGCTCGATGTAAATACTGACTTGTTTTTTATACATATATATATATACACTTGAAGTGAATTGGGAGTATTCAGTTGAAAACTGAAACTCTTTAACTTCAATACCCACAAATCCTGTAGGATGAGAGGAACTACATGCCTGCCTGGTTCTCTGTTTAGAGTGCTAACTCACTCAGTTTAAACTGTTGCTTAGATGAGGGCACCAATGGAACCAGAGACATTCCACATGTCCATTTGTCCTTGGGTAAGGTACTGAACCCCAAAATTGCTCCCGATGGTGGTGCCCTCTGTGTGCGTGTGAATGTTTATGTGGTGAGCAGGTGGCACGTAGAGCTTGGAGCTATATGAATGCAGCATTTGGACAGAAAGGGAGCTACATGGTCTCAGCTGGACTTTCTGCTCAGACAGCTGTATTCAGTCTCTTATTTAAACTCAGATTCATTTGGGAGCTATGCATGTAGAATGGGGCTTCTGGTGGTGTTGTAACGGGGGGGTGTCTTTGTGTGCTGTATGCCTTGTCTGGAGCCCAGGTGGTGGTGGTGGTGGTGGGCGGTTCCTCCTGGCGGTACCTCCTGGTGATTGGTCAGCTCCTCCTCCAGCTGCTGGGACTCCTCCCTCACAGCAGACAGGAAGTCGGCAGGTGACTGGCGAGGAGGCGTTGATTTCTCCACGTGGTTGTAGAGACCCTTCCACATTCTGAAGGAGGGAATGAAAGAATTATAATATTATTTTCGTAATGTATTTCTTTACATTTACCCCTTTTTTTTGTAGATGATGTCTGACTGACAACGAGCAGGGACACTTTGGAAAATGTATCTGCCTTATCAGAAAAATTAATTAGGCCGTTTTCTGCTTTCTGCAGTAATGTTTGACTGTTTTAAAATATATATAATATACAGCTATACAGTATATTGCATAGCTGTATTTTAGAAAGGTAATAATTACATGGAACAGCAGTAATTATTTTACCTTTTCTACGGTCGAATGACATGACTCGACACAAATTTGAATTGTCACAAAAATGAGCCATATGTACTACTACGTATTTATCACACACTCTGAACCAAGAATCCATTTAGCTTTCTGTGTGGAGTCAGTTGGTGTGTTTGCTGCAGCAGCTCACTTGAAGCAGTAGGGGGTGGTGTTGGGTCTCAGGACGCCCTGACTCTGGCTCTGCTCAGCCTTGTACAGAGGGTTGGTGTACTCGGCTCTGTCCTTCCACAGCTGAGGCCACACAGAATGACTCCGCTCACGAAGCCTGTAGGCAAACAGCACACACAGTCAACAACGTTACGATGCTGCACTGAGGAAAAAAGCTTTTCTAGGTACAGTATGTACTCTATAGCTTTTTAATGGTTGTATGAAATCATTTACATTTTCAGGTGATTTTGTCACAAATGGCAAAGTGTATCCACCATTACAATCACATGATGGACGGCTCAAAGTTACTCAAAATCACGACACCTTCTCAATACAGTAACCAATGAACTAAATCTGAATCTTCAAGATCCCCTTGGCATATGTTTATGTAAATATACACTCAGCCTGAATCACAGTGTCACAGCTCTGGACTTTACTCCCCTCAAAGTCGCTGGCAGACGTCCAGACCCAGGAGCCAAGTTAATTCAGGACAGGACCATAAACGTGAATGATTGAATGGATTATGTGGATGTGACTGTCCTGTGCCATCGATAACACAGTGCTGTTTTCTGTTTGGAGTGGAACTGGGAAATTATAGATGTGAGGGCCGTAGATGTGATGCCTTTTGACATATGTATGTCTGTGTGTCTGTGTGTCTGTGTGTCTGTCTGTCTGTCTGTCTGTGTGTCTGTGTGTCTGTCTGTGTGTCTGTCTGTCTGTCTGTCTGTGTGTCTGTGTGTCTGTCTGTCTGTCTGTCTGTCTGTCTGTCTGTCTGTGTGTCTGTGTGTCTGTGTGTCTGTCTGTCTGTCTGTCCGTCTGGCTGTATGTATGTGTGTATGTCTGTCTGTATGTTTGTCTGTCTATATGTTTGTCTGTATGTTTGTCTGTATGTATGTATGTCTGTATGTATGTATGTATGTATGTATGTCTGTATGTCGGTATGTATGTGTGTGTGTATGTATATATGTATGTATGTCTGTATTTCGATATGTATGTGTGTCTGTATGTATGTATGTATGTATGTATGTATGTATGTATGTATGTATGTATAAGTTGTGAGAGACTAATTGTCAAGGATCTTATTTTAATACATTTTCAAAAATAACTAGTTACTATAATAATAATAACAAAAAGACACAACCTAATAACACATTAAATGAAGGGACATTAGTAAAAAGCTACTGTATGTGTAGTCTGCTTATTTCGGCCATAGGCAGCAGAACATTATCACCTTTGATTTAGCATCTCTTCAGACAATCCAGTGCTTATATACTGTATATACTGTATGTCCTACCTCATGTCCCTGCGTTCCTTCTGACAGTTGCCCAGGAAGGTCCCATACTGACAGGAGTAGATGTGTGTGTGTACGGCGATGAGGAAGCGCTCGTTGAACTCAAAGGCGCACGGGAACTGCTCGGACAGCTGCCACACACACTCCAGGAACTGATCAATGACAGGAGACACCTCTTTAGGATCTCCATCCAGGTGGGCGTACCTGCAGGGACACGGCTCCATCTTAACTGTCCCATCACACCACACCACACTCTTCAAAATCTATTATTTATTAGATATTGGACAGACGTAGCTGCATGGGGGTGTTTGCATGTTCTCCCCGTGTTAGCGTGAGTTTTCTCCGGGTTCACCAATTCATCTAATGAACATAACCTGCATGTCTTTGGACTTGGGAGGACCCTGAGCTGGAGGACCCGGAAGAAAACCCACACTGACACAGGGAGATTATGCAAACTCCATGCCATATCACACATTCTCTTACACGTCTATACAGACACCAAACTAACCAAAAGGGACATCAGCTTTCTGTTTATCCATTGCCTGAAACTTGTTTGATTGTAATATTAAATGTGATTTTGCCTGGTTTGACCCGTTTGGTTGGCCCTGTCTTACAAAGTCAAATACACATAATTATTGTAATGATGTTGCTCAACAGACACTGTTGAAGTCTGTTTAAGTCAGACTTCCACAGTTACCTGTGGGAGAACTTGTGTCCGAAGGAAACCCAGTCTCTCTCTATCAGCACCTAGAAGAGAAGAGAGGAAGAGGTGGAAACATAAAGGAGGCCAGGACAAAGAGGGAAGGAAGGAAGGAAGGGAGGGAGAGAGGGAGGAGAGAGAGTAGAGCGCATGACTCAGAGATAAGAACTGAGATGGTCTTAGAATAAGAGTAAGAGATTGTCAGTATTGTGTGTGTGTGTGTTACCATGAGTCCTTTGATGGTTCTGTAGTATGGATCCAACAGAATACTGGCGACAGAGCAGGCCTGGGCCGTCCTGTCCCAGCCATCTGAACAGTGAACCAACACACTGACACCTTCGTCAGCCACCGCCTGAAGACAGAGAGAAGGAGAAAGCAGTATTCTAACCAGGCTGTCTAATCTCTTTGAACAGGCAACGGTACAAGGTTTTGGTACCAGAGGTGTCCTGGTTTCCAGTTTGTAGTCCGAGTAGTATTGACCAATCACGTTTGAGCAGGCTTTGGTTGAATGATTATATTACAAAGTAGGTTTAAGTTATATATAAATACTGGTAAACTATCAAAACGCTCAATATACGGAGAAATACACACAGCCTGCATTCACAAACTGTGTGTTTGAAACAAGCCGTTAGGATTTCTGTCTATTTGTGATGTCACAAATCTACTATATATTATAATATTTAGACCATTTCATAGTTTTAAACGTAAACATACTAAATGTGTCCCAGTTTATTTCCTGTTGCAGTGTATGTGAATGACATCAGCTGACAGGATGTAAACATGGACCCAAGCTGTTGCCCAGCAACGCAATTCCATTGCCATTCCGTTGAAATGCACTAAAACGGAGCGTTTCAGACAGAGGGTAAATACAGGTATATTCAGGCAGACAGTATGAGAAAAATAATGTGTTTTTTTAACATTAAAGCATGTAAACATGTTCTAGTAGAAACCCAAAATACAAGTATGAACCTGAAAATGAGCACGATATGTCCCCTTTAAGTATCTGTTCTTGTGACATCCCCGGTTGTAACCGTTTCCATAATAGTGACATGAGGAATATAATCACCAGCTGTTTATGTCCAAAGCTTGAAAAGGTCTTCATTGACTCTTTGTTTTATTTAGTGTTAGTTTAGTTTAGTGTGTCCATCTGAGTGACTACACTGTGTGTGGGTTTGTGTCTGTCTGTCTGTGTACACACCCTGGCTATGAAGAGCCCGGCATCCAGTGTGGCTTTAATATGTTTGAGCCACCCAGAGTTCTCCAGACCGTACAGGAAGTCAGTCATGGACGGAGTTCTCATCTCGCCCACTGCATGGAAAAGAGAGAGAGACATACAGGAAAATAGGAAGCGATGCTATCAGAGGAAGTCAGTGTATTTACCGATATCAGCATAACTCAGCTGTTTCTCTTTCTCCATGTCACGCTGCATCTTTGCAAAACTGCTGCAGACACACGCGCTCTTCTTCTTACCGTCGATGATTTTCTGCTGGCTGCTCCTCATGACGTGGATGTTTTCGATGCCAATGAACTGCAGCTTGATGTTGGTGTAGTGGTCCTCGTTCTCGTAGCCTTTACCTGCTGCTCGATTCGCCATGGCGTTCAGCTGGACCCACACACACACACACAGAGTACTGTATGTGAGAATATTAGCTCATATATTTAGCAC
Organism: Hozukius guyotensis; assembly: GCA_916700995.1. NCBI lineage: Eukaryota > Metazoa > Chordata > Actinopteri > Perciformes > Sebastidae > Hozukius > Hozukius guyotensis. Next base: position 19,622 of record CAKALU010058989.1, on the reverse strand, counting down.
ATAGTATATTTATATTATTTACTGTAACTACACTTGGAAGTGAGAGAGGGGGGGTGTTTTACCTTGGGCCTGGTGTCCACCACATAGATGTAGTCACTGCCAGGGTTGGACTTCATCAAAACCTGCAGCATCATCTCATCCTCCTGACAGCGTCCACTGAAGCCGGACAGCGGCTGACTACACCGGCACACTGTTGCCTGGATGACAATGAATCATCATCATTATCACATCACATGTTTTATTAGCACATGTTGTGGAGATTCTTCCCCTTTGCATCAATAGAAAGGTCAAAAGTAAAAAAAAAAAAACTCAATTGTTTCCAACATATTTAGATTTTGATGATGTGGATAATTCTGCTGTAGACTCTACTTACTTAAAGGGTAAGTTAACAGTTAGGGGTGAAACGGTACCCAAAAGTCACGGTTCAGTATGTACCTCGGTTTTGGGGTCACGGTTGGTACGTTTTTGGTACAAGAAAATGCAGAATATATTATTATTTCATTTATTTTGAAAATTTTGACATTCTACAGTTGCTCATTATTATTGGCCATAATTCTTACTTTAACAAATGACAAATGACATACTGACATATTGTCAATAAAACATCAATAAATAACAAATATGTCTGTAATATAATGTAAATGTAACCCAGTTTCCCTCGGTGGATCAATAAAGTGGTTCGGATTGTGTAATGCTCCATCACACTCTGACCGGTTGATCATTCCTGACCTGAACTGAACTGCAGCTTGTGCTCATTTACACTGTACAGGGCTGGCACATCAGACTGACTGAAATACACACATGAAGACACATCGTAGCGGCGCTCAGAACACTTTGACCATAAGTTTTAATTCTGTATAGTTTACCATGGAGTGTGGTCGCATACGCAGCGATAAACACTATAGCATCAGTTACTTTGGCTCGGTGTGAATTTGCAGTAGGAGGCTGCCTGAATCGACACATTCAGGTGATGCAGTCGTAAAAGAAATGTTTGAAGTGCGTCCACAGATAAATACATCTTTAGTTTAACAGTGCCGGCACACTGTCACAGACTGACAGACAAATCGCTACCCATTGAGCTCGATTAACCCGGCAAAGTAACGATATAATACGAGAACAACTGGTGCGTTGCCAAAACTTTCAGGGTAAAACTGGCGCTCCAGAATTTCTGTTCCGCGTGTGCGAGCAGTCGACATAAACAGCTGTTTGGGTCACGGGGCGTACCGAAAGGATGTCGCCCATCGGACCGAATGTCCTGTACCGAACGCTTCAATACAATTACGCGTATTGTTACACCCCTTAACAGTCCAATCTTCCAAAACATATTTTCTTCCTGTGCGTGTGTGTGTGTCTGTGTGTGTGCGTGTGTGTGTGTGTGTGGAAGTAGGACAGAGCAGGAAATCGTCCTCGACTCCTGAACCTTGAGCTGCCCACGATGACAGCAGGTGTGGCCATCTTTGGAACAAACAGCTCTGACGGGTACGTATCACACACCTGGGAGAGGACACACCAGTGCAACAGACAACAACAACACAGCTCTATCAGATTTATAAGGCGTTTTGTAGGATCAATTCATTTTTGATTTGGGTCTTTTCATGGGATTTGTTGACAATAACAAAATACAGAACATTGCCAAACTTCATTAATAAAGTCATAACTGTATTATAGTACTGTGGTGTTATGTACATATGTATATTCTTAACTATTGAAGACATTTCAGACATGGTTTTGCAGTACTCTACGTTAATATTGTCCACTTTTGGCAAGACATGGATGGGCAGCCGTGTGGATGTTAGGAGTGTTTATTCCAAACCAACATCAACAGCATCACTTTGTGTTAGCGAAGAGGAGAAGCTGATGGTGGAATCACCTGTTGTAATGACAACACTTTAAAGGAAAAGTTCAACATTTTGGGAAATACGCTTATTGGCTTTCTTGCTGAGAGGTAGAAGATCAAAACCACTCTCATGCGAGCTGTACGCTAAATATGAAGCTACCACCAGCTGCCGCTTAGCTTAGCTCAAAGCCTGCAAACGGGGAAATGGCTAACTTTGTTCTGTCCAAAGGCAACGCAATGTGTCTGCCAGCACCTCTACAGCTCACTTACTAACATGTTACATCTCTGCACTGATAGTCAGTGGTGTCTATAATGTGAATTCCTGGATATTAAATGTTCATGTGCAATTTTCTGTAGTGGTCCCAGTAATGTTTGTTCTTAAAGTGTACTGAAGTAGCACATCACATGACGTGGTTAAGATATGTTGGAGTCAAACCTCTTCCATCCCTATGTTCAATCCATGTCCCCTCACTGTCTATCAAGGTATACAAACAGTAATATACTATTTTTCATTGACAGTAGTAACTATGTTTTTTAACAAGCTAGGTTAGCACATGTTAATTTAGGCAACATCATTTTACTGTCTAGATAATATGAACATAGTCATATACTCGAGCTAGCTTAGGTGACTAAACGCCTGCCCTGATGACCTACCCAGTCTGCTTTTATATTCTATGGAAAATATCGTTGCCAAGGCAAAATGTTAACAGCGGAAACACTTCCACGCCTATTCTTTTTGAGAGAGCCAATGGGGAAGCGGCAACACTCGACCAACCAATGGTGTAACTGCATTACTCACTCGGTCAAGGACAGACTTTGGCGTTTATAGGGCTGCATAAGCAGTCAGTTGTAGTATCTTATCTATGCCCTTGTAAATGCCCTGATTACAAGGCACTTAACACGAAAGCCATAGAGTATAATATTAGTCATGGCTTTAGTAGAGGTACAACTTCACTTCAGCTCCATCCTGTTTTATGAGAGAAACATCTTTCATCTCTAACACTATCTAATCCAGCATAAAGCTACCCCTCCTGTCTTAAACCTGCAGTAGGCAGAATGTTTTTGGCCTCACTGAGCAAAAAATTCCATAATAACCTTTCAGCATATTGTAATTTAAGTGTTCTGAGAGAAAACTAGACTTCTGCTCCTCCTCATGGCTCTGTTTTCAGACTTTAAAAAATCTAGCCCGTGACGGGAGACTTGAGCCAATCACAGGTCATTTCAGAGAGAGAGCGTTCCTATTGGCTGTGCTCCAGCTGGTGGGCGGTGCTTGGTATTTCCTCCACAGATCTCAACAGAAATCTCAACATTGGATAAAGCCAGGTTCAAAATTCTTGTTTAATTTTGTTGTCATATTACAGTCAATGGTTTTTACAGAGGGAATTGTGGATATCTCTTTTTATCACTCCATAAATCAGAAAATACTGTCAACAGCCATAAAAAAAAAAAAATCAATTTTCGCCAATGTTTTTAGGAATAAAATGTTCTATAAAAAATCAGGCTATGAATGATATATGAACAAACCACTGGAGAGTTTGGTGGATGTAAGTGCTGCTGAAGTGGAGATTTCTGCCTAAGAAAAAGTGAGAAAAAGTAACAAATAGACTGACCCTGTATTCACTGTTGGCCGCTGTAGCAACCCACAAGTTATTAGGAACTCCCATCCTCTTGTAGTCGGCCATGAGGTCTATGAAGCTCCAGGACTCCTCTCTCTCCACTTTGTTCGCATTGGGATTAAAAGACAGGCAGTACAGCTCACTGTACTTCTCTGAGAGGGGAGAGGGGAGAGGAGGAGAGGAGAGGAGAGGAGAGCAGAGCAGAGAGGAGAGCAGAGCAGAGAGGAGAGGAGAGGAGAGGAGAGGAGAGGAAGAGAGGAGGCCCCATGAATAATTTTTAATCAGTATCTTACATGTAAAAGCACTACACTAACACACCCGTTCATGACAACCTGCCAGACGAGTGTTTGTGTGCATGAAATCACTCGAACACACATTTAACCACTTACATAATACATAAATACACACACACACACACACACACACACACACACACACCTGGTCGTGACAGTCTGACCAATGAGGTGTGGACGTCCAAACAGTCTCTCTCTTGCTGAATGAGGATCTGGAAGACCCGGAAGTCCTTGCACCGCAGGATCAGCTGACTTCCTGCGGGGATGGTGGGTGGCCTCTCCACACTGCTCACCATACTGTGCAACACCTGAAGCACACATGACACACACACACCTGTCCTATTACACACTGTGGACCTTCTTTACCCGACATAAAGAGGTGCACACAAACAAGTTTTATAATGTGTACAGATGTTAGTGGAATCTAATCAGGACTATAACAAAACCACCAGTCACATTATTGTGCAATCTGTCTTGTGAGCGAAAAAATTGAGGAAGGAATGTCAACATCGGTTTATGGGGAAGCTCCTGGGCTTTTCTCACAGGAAGTGAACGCCGTGTGGTGAAGAAGAAGAAGAAGAAGAAGAAGAAGAAGAAGAAGGTTGTTTTCGCAGTTGTTTTTTTACACAAACTAACTGTAATCTGTCTTCTTTGTTCCTGCTCATCCATTAGACAGTCTGTGCCTGTTGGGTGATATCTGACACCCCTGGATGATGCCCATGTTATCTAGTCAGGTCCAGAGGGACAGGGCACAGTGTCCTCCACCACCTCCTGCAGGACATTCTGGAAACTCAGCACTCACACAGTGATGAGGTAATACCAACGCTTTCTAAAGGCTGGGACGATTTTCATTAACAAATATAGGAACATGCCAGATGAAGATCTCACAGTGCTTGATTCAAACCATACTGAAGCTCAACAACAGCCAGCTTCCTAGTGCCCCGTCACCTTGACAACTCTACACTTATTAATACAGAAGAGGAGGAACTGTAGAATGACATATTGTAGCTGCTGCTGTGTCACTGTGATTATTTCATTTTCATCTTCAACTTGTGTGTGCTTTTCTTGCACTGGATTTATTAAATGTATTTTAGCTGATATTTTTTTCAAGAATGACGATCTCATGTCGAAGATCATTTTCCATCTAAGTAATAAATAAAAGTATTTCCTGGTTTTGAATTGGAACATCTTTAGCAGTAACTTTTGAACACTGCTTGACGTTGCCAATTCTTCAAACTCTCAGTTTAATTCAGCTGTTCACATAATAAAAAACAAATATTTTGACATCTTGCTTCGAGCAACAATTGTCATATTTCTGTACGTGACACAACACATGATGAAATGAGTGTGAGTTCCGCTGTCCAGCTGGTTTAACTGTCAAACAAATGCTTCTCTGCAGATCCTATTTCTGTCACAACACGTCTTCATATTGTCTTTCACTTTCAGTTACAGATCTGTCTGCGTGTCTGTCGGATGTTGTCTGATCTGAACTATCCATATTCATTTCAGCCTACATTAAATCAGTTTCCCCATTCACTACAGTATTTGTCTACTATGTTCTGCTTTACAGCCTCGAGGGAGGCTGCTGTTGGACTACATGTTAAGGGAAAAAAAAAAAAAAATTCTATTCTGTATAGTACACGTCACCACTATATCTAGAAAGAGGCAGATATTCTGTTTCTTGGTGGATATATGGATGGATAGAGGAATATTTGAAAGCAGGTTATTCAGTGGCATATAGGAACAGCCAGAGTAAGACTGGGATATGAGTCAGCAAAGTAAGAGAGAAAGCCAGGATTCCCTTTAAAGACGAGACTATCTGATATCTCTAGCATACTTGTGTGACGATGCCGGACGAAGAGAAATAAAGTGTCCACATTATTAATAACCATGAATTAAATGTATCCACCTTGACTATGACATGGATCAAGTGTAAAGGTAGTTAGTGCTCAGGACAGGTGTAGCACTCTGCTTCCAGCTTACCCAGGTCTCCTTGCGTGTTTCAGGGTTGTTCTCTACAAAGATGGTGTGTGTGGCAGACAGGTAGAGAGTCCCAACGCTGGCCTTTCTCTGTCCTATCGACCGGTCCAGGAGACGCACATTTTCCACCTACCAGAGGAAACACGCACAAAATATCAGAGATGGGAAAAATACACAGATCAAACATGACAAATAGTTAGGAAATATGTCTCTTCAATCACCGAGACACGCACATAAACACAACACAGACTGTTTGAACAGACATGACTCAGCAGATTCTCAATGAAAGTCAAGGTCATTCAGTAACAGTCAGCACATGAGAACTAGTTATGAGGATTTATTACTGTGATGCAGGTAAGTTATCATTACAGTGTCTGCATCTATTCACTAATGTATAGCCATCAGAAACACCGTCAGTCCGGAGTGATGTGGTAATGAGGAGGATGGATGGATGGCCAGGTTGGCAGACAGCAGAACAATGCTGCATCATGGTACTGCTAGCACTCTAGGACTCTAAATGTCCTGTAGGTGTGAATGAATGGTTGTCTGTCTCTGTGTGTCAGCTGGACACCTGTCCAGGAGGGTGTCCCCCACCTTCACTCAATGTCAGCTGGGATCGGCTCCAGATCAGTTACAGATAATGGATGGATGGATGGATAGATGGGTAGATGGATGGATGGATGGATGGATGGATGGATAGATGGGTAGATGGATGGATGGATGGATGGATGGATGGATGGATGGATGGATGGATGGATGGATAGATGGGTAGATGGATGGATGGATAGATAAATGGATAGATGGATGAATAGATGGCTGGATTGATGGATGGATAGATAGATGGGTAGATGGATGGATGGATGGATGGATGGATAGATGGGTAGATGGATGGATGGATAGATAAATGGATAGATGGATGAATAGATGGCTGGATCGATGGTTAGATGGATAGATGGACAGAAGGACAGATGGATAGATAGACAGAAGGACAGATGGATAGATGAATAGATGAACAGATGGACAGATGGACAGATGGATAGATGGATAGATGGATAGATGGACAGAAGGACAGATGGACAGATGGATAGATGGATAGATGGACAGAAGGACAGATGGATAGATGGATAGATGGATAGATGGATGGATAGATGGATAGATGGATAGATAGATGGATGGATGGATGGATGGATAGATGGATAGTTGGATAGATAGATGGATAGATGGATGGATGGATGGATAGATGGATAGATGGATGGATAGATGGATAGATGGATGGATGGATGGATAGATGAATAGATAGATGGATAGATGGATGGATGGATAGATAAATGGATAGATGGAGGAATAGATGGCTGGATCGATGGTTAGATGGATAGATGGACATAAGGACAGATGGATAGATAGACAGAAGGACAGATGGATAGGTGGATAGATGGACAGAAGGACAGATGGATAGATGGATAGATGGATGGATAGATAGATAGATAGATAGATAGATGGATAGATAGATAGATAGATAGATAGATAGATGGCTAGATGGATAGATAGATAGATAGATGGATAGAAGGATAGATGGATAGATGGATGGATAGATGGATAGATAGATGGATGGATGGATAGATGAAAGATGGATGGATAGATGGATAGATAGATGGATAGATGGATGGATAGATGGATAGATGGATAGATGGATGGATAGATGGATAGATAAATGGATGGATAGATGGATAGATGGATAGATGGATGGATAGATGGATAGATGGATAGATGGATGGATGGATAGATGGATGATAGCATGATGTCATGATCACAGGGCGTCCTCGTGCAGGCTGTCAGCTATTGATGTAAAGTGTGCCGTGTGACGGAGGCAGAGAGAGACGATCCAGGACGGAGAGGTGGATAGAGATGGAGGAGGAATGCAAATGTGCGGAGCAGAAGGGAAGAAACAAAGGACAGAAGGACAGAAGGACAGAAGGAGGTAGAGAGTCCCTGCTGTTGTTACCTTGGGCGTCCGGATGTGCTCCATCACTGACAACAAGATGGAGGAGAGATGGAGAAACAGTGGACGACGTGTTTAGAGGTTTTATCCGTCAGCAGCTACATTCACAGATTCACGTCAACGGATGAGCTGAATAATACCCGCCCTAACCCAACCGGGAATATGTGCCATGACTCCCGCTGCTGGGTCTGTCTTCTTTGTTCTGTTGTTGTAAAGGCTTCTATATCTATACCGACACAGCCCGTCGGTAACGGTAAACGGTAACCGTTACTCCCTTTCTCTCTCTCTCTCTCTCTCTCTCTGTCTCCGTTAGTGACGCTGATAACAGCCAGGCTACATCACTGTCATGGTAACGACGGTACAATGCACAGCGTCCGGTTTATTCCTTTCAAAATAAAACGCAGTATATTGTCATTCGGAGGCTGAAATGTTCCTAAGCTTCATGGTGGTATTCCCATGTGATATACAGGATATGGCTCAGCATAGCAGATCGCTCAGGATATTTTTTACGGAAAAATAAACCTTTCCAATGTTGTAAATACTTGATGTCCTGTATCAATTTAAAACCTGTACTTTGTTTTGAAAATTGTGTCTGAACATTAAATCATTATTGTTGCACACTTGATACTGCCTCAAAGCTCGTGCCAAGAGTGTGCTCGTAAGTGCGCGTGCGCAAATTCCACCCTCTCCCGTTTATCTTTGAGCCCACGAGATAGAAAAACATCTATCTATATAGATTGTATCTATTGTAGTCTACTGTACTCATTAGCTATTCTATAACACCACCTATCTATCTATCTATCTATCTATCTATCCTATCCATCTATCCATCTATCTATCTATATATCTATCTATCTATCTAGATAGATTATATCCTAGTATACTGTATTAGCTATTCTATAACACCAGTAGTGTCTTCTGTGATCATCCATCCATCCATGAATGAGGAGATTCATCAGTCTTCATTTTATCAATTCATTTTCACAACTTGAAATACACTTAAAATAAACTAACTTTTTGCAGTTGTGTACGTGAATCGTGTCCTATGTTGTACTAATGTGTCAAGTTGTTGGTAGCCTACTCACTTTTTTCATGGTTTTTATAAATCTTTACCTAGCATAGCCTACTTTTGACTTTTTAGGTAGTGAGAATCTGTATCAATGTGCCTCTATAGCTCCAGTTTACTGACATTGTAAAGGTGTGTACTTGGACAGACTCAGTAGGCCTGTAGGCTGCAATATCTCTCTGTGTTGCGCAGCAATCAGGCAAAGTGGAAGTCACATTGTAGAGGGAAGCACTGTGTCAACAGTTAATGCAAATATAAAGCTTGTTATCATGATGCCATATCTCAACACATGGCTGAAGGAAGGGAGACTTTGAATTGGTATGGCACACTGACAAAAGTGTGAGTGAATGCAAGCTCTACCTGAGTTAAAAAAATGTGTGATGCTTGTTCTTGTTGTGCTTTTTGTTTGATTACTTACATCTCTATCTCTGGAAAAAACTTCACTTTGAGCAGTGTTACATAGCTAGTGGTAAAGGCCTACATGCTTTCCATAACAGGTGGTTAGCAGACTGCTGCATCTAATGCAGGTTTCACACACAATCACCACACTCTGTCCAAACAGCATGAAACTTCCTACAGCAAGATTCAATTCAACTGTTTATTGTTATGTTTGTATTCACGTTAGAATCTTTGTTCCATGGAATGATTATTTGTATTAATTCATTCATTCATTTTTGTTGTATCTTCTTTTAGTGTATTTAAATTGCACATAATCTAACTTCAGTCTTTATCTGGCCACTAGATGACAGTGTTACCAATGAAAATGTTAGGCAGCTGAAGTGATCTGGGATACAGGCTACATCTGCACAGTGGAAGTTTATCAGCCAATAAAAAACAAAACAAATGAAGCAAAAATAAACACAAATACATAATGGAATAGAAAATTATATGATTGATTAAAAGACATCTAAAAAAACCCTGCAAATCCGCAATAATGTCCAAGAAAACAACAAAAATCTATCAATAGTTTGAACATGTGAATATAGGCTGGATTGTTGATTATCCACAGGTAGGTGTGTGTGTGAGTGTGTGTAGTTTTGGTCATACTGTAAGCCACGTTTTGTGATAAATTTTAGCTTCACACCATTTAATTGGCACACCATTTAATTGGGGGACGTCTTGTATAATTGGGGACACAATTGGTGTACCTCATTTGATATTGGTTATATGGTTCAGGTTAGAATCAGGTTTAGGTTAGGGTTAGTTGTGATTGTTGAGGTTAGGGTAAGGGCCTAGGGAATGCATTATGTAAATGAGTGTCCTCAAAAAGATAGAAGTACAGGAATGTGTGTGTGTGTGTGTGTGTGTGTGTGTGTGTGTGTGTGTGTGTGTGTGTGTGTGTGTGTGTGTGTGTGTGGGGAGCAGACTCGAGGACTGCAGCGATCACTGATCATCTCAAAGGGATTTAGTCAGTTGGAGCATTAACAACCGACCTGAGAGCATCTGGTCGGACTCTGGTGGAATCAGGAGAATGTGCGTTAGAAGTGACGTCATACTTCGAGAGGGTCGTGCTGCAATCTGCAGGTTGATCACAAGCCACGCTGCTGGTAAGTGACAGTTCAGCCTCCTATTTGAGTTTGTGCATGAGTGACTTTCCACCGTGTGATCAGCAGCTGTCCTGGTAGCCGACAGGTTAGCGACCAGTGGTGGTTCACAGCCTGAAATATGTAGTTTTGGTACCAAAGGTGCGTAACGTTAACGCCAAACTCGTTGAAACATGTCCCCTGTGCAATGTTTGCTCGTTTACAGGGAAAGGTAGACAGGCACCTCTTTAAACCTGACTTAACACAGATGTTTAGAAGTCGACAGACTCCTGATTTGGCATTCTGTGGTCCAAAAAGCAGCACAATTTCAACTGTAAAACATATTCATGTTGCTGGCACTGTGGCTGTAGTAGTGTGGCAAGGTAAAAACTAATGATAAAAACAGATTTAAACACAATAAGTTGGCTTACTGTTTTATTGGATTGGCTGCTGCTCTAAATATAGTTATGCTCCACCTTATAGGTAGACTATCGTTGCAGACAAGACTGCATAAACTGACATAAAGTTCACATTCTGCACATATTTGGAGGAAAAGTGCCCAGGGGACCAAGTTGATATGAATCTGTCAATTATTTTTATATAGCCCATATTAAAGGCTATAAAAGTTAATACCCTACATTCTACTTATTATTATTATTATTATTATTATTATTATTATTATCATTATTGTTATTATTATTATTATTATTATTATTGTTATTATTATTATTATTATTATTATTATTATTATCATTATTATTATTATTATTATTATTATCATTATTATTATCATTATCATTATCATTATCATTATCGTTATTATTATTATTATTATTATTATTATTATTCAATTTACTGTTAAGCTACTCACTGTTTCAGCAAGAATGTGGGGTTTTAATCCCAGGCAGCGAAGTTACTCCCCCTCCGTATAGTCTTTAAAGCGCTGCCTTTGGAATATGTCAATAGGGGCCAATATGTTCTGAGTAACAGATCTTTCAAGGAAATGAAACTATTTGTTGTGTCCTATGGCTGTGCATGTTGGCGTGTGTGCACACAGGTAGCCTACAGTTGTGTGTACAGGTGTAGGCAGGCTGGAGCCTGTGTGTGTGTGTGTGGACATTTAAGTGCAACTGCATCCCCGGCAGTGCACCGTAGGCCTATATGTATGATTGTGTGTGGTTGTTTAAGGCCAAGCACTAATGCTCATGGCCACTGTGTGTGTCTATTGTGAGTGTCCTTGTGGAGCAAAGTGTGCCTTGTGTAGCCTAATGGACATTTCTGCTGCAGCAGCATTCTGAGTGTTACATAACGCGTTGTCCTCTGCATCGTCCTGCAGGGCTGCCCGGGATTAAATAAAGACTCGGAAGCTTCTCCTTGGCATGGCAGAGCGCTTTCTGTGAGTGGTGTGAGCATGCACCTACACTGCTTTATCACAGCCAGCTCTGATAAACAGGCTATACTCTAAGCCCTGCGCTTCTATGTGTTGAATGATCATTTCTATCCCCATAGATCTCTCTGTGATGTGGTTGTTGATCAGTAGCAATAAGTTGAGCCCATTACTTAACTGTAAGTGTTGATTTCTGCCTTTCAAAAGTCATTTTGGGACATTATTGCTTGCTGCATTACAAACTACAGTACACTAACATTGTGCTTCCTTGTTCACCTATAGAGGCTGATACGTGTTTTGAATGACTTATGTAATGTACTGCAGGTCTTCACAGGTTAGACTGGGAGTTTGGTGAATAGAAGTAACGTTAAAGAAAGACATCAGAACTACTGTAGGTTCAGGATGAAATGCTCCAACCAAGCAGTGTGAAGGACCTTTCAAATCTTGTCAAACGTACAGAACCAGATGTTCTTAATGAGAAGAAAGATGAGCAAACATGAGTTGTAACCATGAAAGCGGGATCTGTAATCATATGACTGGGTACCATTGATAAACACCTTAATTTCCAGTGAAGAAGCAAAGACGAAGCGCCCTCCGCAACAGAGAGACAGTGATTGCGATATACTGACAGTGGCAGGCGTTTCGCGCCACAGTAGCAGGCGAGTGGCACCACAGTGGCAACCTGTGACAGGCATCAGACAGGCGTCAGGCAGGTGTCAGGCAGGTGTCAGGACAGTGGCAAATAAGCGGCACTCGTTTGGCACCCGTCGGGAAGCTGCCGAGCTCAGTGGAACCACAGTGGCCTTCTGTCGGCAGCTGAGAGACGGCTCCCTCGACTCACTGTCAATTAGGGCAGATCCAAATTGAGTAACCACGTTCTACTTTAGTGTTTTTCATTCATTTTATGTAATTAGGCTTCTTCTGGTTAAAAAAAGGGACAAAAACACACTCTTTACAAATTATTAATTTTATAGTCATTTATAACAATCAGCTACAAGAATGAAAAACATATCCTAAATGTTTTATTTATTATTTATTTGGGTACATTGTTTACATTTTAATTTGCAAACTTGTTTGTTTTTAAAAAAAATTGTACTATAGCCCAGTGACAACTGACATAAAATACAATTCTTAAAATATCTTAATATTTACTCCACTCATGTCAGTGTCAGTTGTCACTCTGCTGCTGCTTAGATGGTGTCAGAAGATGCCACGAGCTGGGTGTCAGAGGGTTGCAACTAGGTGTCAGAGGGTTGCCACAGGGTGTCAGAGGGTTGCCACTAGGTGTCAACTAGGTGTCAGAGGGTGTCAATTAGGTGTCAGAGGGTTGCAACTAGGTGTCAGAGGGTTGCAATTAGGTGTCAGAGGGTTGCAACTAGGTGTCAGAGGGTTGCAAGTAGGTGTCAGAGGGTTGCAATTAGGTGTCAGAGGGTTGCCATTAGGTGCCACAGGGTGTCAGAGGGTTGCAATCAGGTGTCAGAGGGTTGCAACTAGGTGTCAGAGGGTTGCAACTAGGTGCCAGAGGGTTGCAACTATGTGCCAGAGGGTTGCCACTAGGTGCCAGAGGGTGTCAGAGGGTTGCCACTAGGTGTCAGAGGGTTGCAATTAGGTGTCAGAGGGTTGCCACTAGGTGCCAGAGGGTTGCCACTAGGTGTCAGAGGGTTGCAACTATGTGCCAGAGGGTTGCCACTACGTGCCAGAGGGTGTCAGAGGGTTACCACTAGGTGTCAGAGGGTTGCAATTAGGTGTCAGAGGGTTGCCATTAGGTGTCAGAGGGTGTCAGAGGGTTGCAACTAGGTGTCAGAGGGTTGCCCAGGGTGCCAGAGGGTTGCAATTGGGTGCCACAGGCAGGGATTTCATGCCACCCCTACAGTATCCCACTTGGGCCACTCCAGTGCACCTTATTGCTCTGTGGACCTGAAACATGGTATGTCAGTTACACCATTAACAGAGATAGTTCTAAAGGCTTTAGGGCAGAAGGTTTCCTGTGAGACAGTGCAGATCTGACCTCTTTAAACCATCCTGATTCAACTTGATTGACAGTAAACAGTCATAGGTGTGGTAAAGTTATAAGTTAGACTGCTGTGGCGGTTTAGGGTTGGGTTAGAGAAGTGAATAGCATCAAAGAGGGAAGTGTTGCTCTGTTAATCTGTTCTTGTAATAATAGCTCAACAAGTTAATATATTAATCCAATGACAAGTCTGGGCAGAGGCAGTATTCCAGATGCCTCGTACAAATTCACACACAAAAATACCAATCTTGACATGCTCACAGACACACTCTTACACACTCTTACACACACATAAACATGCAAAGGCCATCTGAGTGCACAATCACACCCATGAACAAGGAGTGGCTGGATTAGATTTGCAGAAACGTGGCACCTGATGCATTTAGCTCTACTGCCATCTGAGGCAAATGCAGTAGTATAAGAGAAGAGGCTGCAACACAAATCACTTCTTTAAGAAGAACGACATTAAAATCTATTGTTAACGCTCAAAGCCAGGATTTGAAATGTGTTAGCTGCAAAACAAAACATCTTTGAACGGTCTGGATGAGACAGCAGAGGAGGAGAGACAGGTGATCAGAGAGGGGAGAGGACGGGAGAGACAGAGACAGGTGATCAGAGAGGGGAGAGGACGGGAGAGACAGAGACAGGAGATCAGAGAGGGGAGAGGACGGGAGATGGGGAGACAGAGACAGGTGATCAGATAGAGGAGAGGACGGGAGATGGGGAGACAGTCAGCTGCAGCTGGACTTGGTGCCTGTCGGTGTGCTATCCCAGTGTCACTACAGCCAGCGCTGCTGCAGTAACGTTACTGATCTCCGTTTCAGCGTCAGTTTATGAAATGGGCTGTTTTGTCCTTGGCTTTAACATTGTAAAACTCATCTTTACATCCAGGAGCAATACAATAGTGTTTCCCCTTTTGTTTTCTCCTGTCCTGTGTCTATTTATTTGTCTATTTATTATTTGTTTTCTCTTTTTCTCTATTTATTGCTATTTATTATATTTTATTAACTTATCTGCTGTCCTTTACCGACCTCTGTTTGTCAGTTTTACTGATCTGTGATGGACATAACATTTTGGATGTTGTCCGGATGTTGTCTGGATGTTGTCTGTGTGTTTGTGATGGGGTAAGCGGTGAATTGAATTGCCCTTCTTGGGATCAATAAAGTTGTCTGAATCTGAATCTGAATCCTCAGTCTCCGTCTTTCACGGTCTCTGCCGTTGTATCTCTGTAACTTAGCCAAGCTAACCAGCCGAGTGACATCACAGGCTAGAGTACTGCAACATGACACATAACATTGGTCTCTATGTGCAGCCGGCTGTGAGACGAGTGGTCGGGGACCGCTGTGGATCAGATAGTTAGAAAATGACATGAAATAGAAAGAGCTCATCATCAAGGAATCTGTGGCCAACGAGAGCTTTGTTCACTAGAGAGTTGTGGTAGAAATTTACAGCGAATTGTAGATTTATTGTCTCCAGACACACTTTATAAACCCATACGGCTGCAGTGCAGCGCCATAGTATGTTTGAATAACCTCCGTAATTCACATTGCGGATATCCGGAACTGAATTGTGGATATAAGAAAAAGTCGTTTTGGGCCCAATGGCATCACATGACGGACACAGAAATTGTAATTCCACCGTTAGTCCACTATGAAAATTTGCTTCAAAGCCTTCTGCTCTTCCTGTGGACTTGGATCTGCCAGATGGCCAGTCCAGCCTCGGTCCAGGCTGTTTTTCAATACATAAACACTTGGCACACACACATGCAGAAACATGTCACTCTTTGAAATGCTGTTTGCCTTTTCTCTTTGTTCTGGTCAATAAAACACATAGACACCCATTGACAGAGATACTGTACATTCTGTGCTTGCCCTGCTCCGTTTTGTCACTTCAGTGCTTCCTTTAATGTGTGTGCATGTGTGGTGCTGTCCCTGTTTTACACACACACACATGTATTGTCCTCTGAGCTTTTGCATGCTTCAAAAGCTTAAACAGTCAGCCCTTAGCTTCACTTGTGGAATACTTCAAGGCCTTTTTTTAAAGATCAAATGTTAATCAGATTATGTTGTTAATGAATTCCCATCTGCACTGCTAAACAGTCTGTAAGCAAATGTGGAGAATTCTTTAGATTCATAATTGGTGTTGGGCTTTGGGTCAAAGTCACATGGTTTTGTCTTGTAGAGACATTTCAGCTGGAAGCACATAGGAAATCTTGAGCGAATGAAACACAGTTTTCAAAAATGTTTTGTTTTGTGTAGTTCCCATGTAATAAAACCTATATTGCATGTCCATGTGGTTAAGCCTACACAGCTGATGTTGTCCACTCACATGCACAGTGAAGTTGAAGGTGTTCAGTGTTTTCTTCACTAAGCTGTAGCATGTGCTGTGTAGTGACTGCTGGGATTTAACTCACCTCAACATTCCCTGTTTGTATACCTAGTGCTTCTAACCGCCATAATCATGGCAGGAGTTTCTCTGTCCTGGAACACCGCCTCATGCTTTGATGACTGAGAGGGAGAAGCTGAGAAGCCTAGATCTCCCAGCCAGTTCTACTAAAATGCATGAACCTCCATTCTGTGCAGGTGCTAGAACAGTGCCATCGACCTGAGCCTTGCCTCCAGCAGGATGCATTGCATCTCTGCAGGTCTGTTTGACAACAGTCGCGCCTTAGGTGTGTATTGGCTATTATAGCTGCTTCGACCGTTTCACACCCAGGAGATATCCACTTGTGATGCGATGTTATCGAAGTACGTTCAAAATAGAAATAGTAGTTACCTGGATGTAACTCCACTTCTATGAGTACACGCAGAGCCCTCTAACTGTATGCCCCCCCTGTCATCAGAGTGACTGGTGTGCCACTATTTTATAGGGCATGTATGATGGGTGGTGAGTGCAAAGATCTGTCTCAGGGTGCCGAAGCAGAGCCTCGATGTAACCAATAGCGAAGCCCGTTAGAGCACATATACTCATAGAACTGGAGCTACTTTCAGGTAACTAAGTAAGGGATAATGTACAGCGAGCCGGTCATTGTTGTGAAAGAAATCCTGACAGGGCGATGCTGCACCCGACGCGGTCTCTCATCGCCCTGAAGGGGATTCTTTCACAACAATGACCCGCTAGCTGTACATTATCCCGCTTATTACACGGCTACTTACTGAGGAAATCAATATTTCAACACAAAAACGGTCCGCCAGAGTCCGACGTCAGAACTGCGCCCATAGCAACGGTCTGTAATACATAGCAACAGTCTGCTATAAAGAAATAACAGACCGCAGAACGCCGTGATTGACCAATCAGAATCGAGTATTCAACAGAGCCGTGTAATAAAATAAGCTAATTTTGGCCACACTACTGCATTACTACACCAAATGTCCATAAATCCAGACAGACACCTTTTGGAAACAGGAGAAATTACATTTCTATAGACAGTGTTAACATTCTAGTTTTGTCTGTTTCACTCTCACTCTCCTGCACAAATCGGGCTGAATGATATGAAGTCATCTTATTAGCTTCACTGGGCCAGTGGATTGCTCAATCACCCGTGTTGGACATTTTCAAACGGGGACTTTTGCTGCAGGGTCTCAGTGGCGTGTGAGTGCCAACTTGAATTATGCAACCAGTACAGTGTATTGAATCACAGTTTGGCTAGTAGCCCAGTAGGGATGTGTTCATGTAAGTTGGTGATCTGTTGCCTCATTAGTAATTTCTTATGCAGTGCGATGTTCAACAAATATTTAAGCTAGTTGCTCGGATTTTTATAATATTGTTATCTTTTGACTTAAAGGAAATTCTGTTTTATAACTTGGATCTCATTATTGTCTAGTTGTGGATCTTTATGTCATATTTTTGTCCAATCATTCCTATTGGATACAATAAACCTTTGTTTCAAACATTTAGCACTGAGATTTGGGAATACAGTGACATCAGCATTACCAAGTCCAACTGGGCTTTACTATCCCATAAAACAAAATGTCCATTTAGTCCCAGCATTTTATTGTTGATCAGTGACTCAACCATAACTTGTCCAGAGAATTGAGGCTTGTATTTCTCCTTTTCCAAAATGCACTCAGGTTTGGAACAAAACCTCTTCACCCTCTCGTGTTTCAAGACTCTTCCAACTCCTCCACCCACACTGAGATTTAGTGCTTCAAACAACCATCTGTCACTTCTTAGCGACCTACTGCATCAGACCTGTAGAACAAAAAGATTGTATGTTTTATCATTGCCTGATGGTTGGTTAATGCAATGTTGTGTCATTTAACGGATTGTCACTTTTTTATGTGTCTTTAAGTTCAGAAAGTCTAATAAGTTCACTAAACTGATGAAAGAGCTTCTAAGTGATACAATGGTGACATTTCAGATGTTCTCACAAAATTGTCCCAAAATGGAGCCAAACTAACACGTCCTATCAATTTTAGTTTACAACCATCTTTCCTCCTCATTAAATGTGAACAAAATGCCCACACCCTGCATGAATCTACTTTGTCAAAGGTCGAAAAGAACCCAACAGGCTCAGGTCCTGGATCTCTTTCCTGCAGAATGGGTTCTCCTGACAGCCTCACAATGTTGGAGAGTGACAGAAAATCCAGGAATCGGGGCCAGTCTGTGTATGTGTGCATGAAAGGGTTTCTTCTGTCCTTGTGAAAACCAGATTGAGTTTTAGATCGTAAAAGTTCAGATATTTTAGGAACAGAATGTTATAAGAATCTAATATGCAAGTATGGGAAATCATTATGAATGTAAAAAGACCACCAGTGGCAGTTTAGTTCAATTGGATCAAGGCCTTTGTTAATCCACTGGTCCATTGGCAGAATGACATACATGACCAGTTTTCTTTAATCTTACTTTGATTGTTCCTTTCATTGGATCACCAGTGCCTTTTCTATTCCTCCCTCAGTCCCTCTACATCTCCTCCTACTTTCTGATCACATTATGCAACATTTTAGCCTCATGACTTTTGAAAGAAAAGATGGATTTTTCAACTTTTTTGCATTATTTAAGAATAGTTACAAGTTTAACTGTCCGGATAAAATAATGGCCAATCTTGGCACTCAAATAATAATACTTATAGGTAGTCTGGTTTATATTGGTCTAACAGGGTGGAGCTAAATTATCCATAGCTCTGTGAGTGATCCACGATTAACTAGCTAACCTTCTACACATAAACAGAACTTTTATAACTATATCAGATATGTTTTTAAAATGTTATGATCGGACCAACTTTCCTCATCATTTTTAGAGTGTGACAAACTGATTAACATCATGAAACATGGAAAGAAGAGACATGAGTGAAAGTTTATGCTCACCCTACGTTACTCGTTTGAGTTCCCTCCAAAAAAAACATGTCTATTCCTGAAAATGGTCTCAATGGAATTGTAGTCTTTTTTTGGGGGGGGGGGG
>CAKALU010058987.1:0-11692 GCA_916700995.1 Hozukius guyotensis | reverse complement strand
CTCCCACATTGTGGAGGTAGTCTGTGATAACCCTGGCTCTGTGGGGGCGAGCGTTGTCATCTTGGAGGTTGAAGTAAGGTCCCAGATTGTGGAGATATGGGATCGCCACTGGCTGCAGAATCTCATCCCGATATCTCACTGCATTGAGATGGCCTTCAATGATGACGAGCCTTGTTTTGCCAGTGAGGGAGATGCCGCCCCACACCATAACACTGCCCCCACCAAAAGCTGTTACTCCATCAGTGCAACAATCAGCATAGCGTTCTCCGCGTCGTCTCCATACTTTGACCCTGCCATCCAACTTTCGCAGACAGAACCTGGACTCATCACTGAACATGACATTCCCCCACATGTTCAGGTTCCATTGTCTGTGTTGTCGACACCAGCGCAAACGGGCCTGGCGGTGAAGGGCAGTCATTGCAGGCTTCCTGGTAGCCTTATGAGAATACACTGTTTACAATCGGCAGAGCATTTTGGAACATTTTTCTTGGGCGCTACCCACATAATCAGCTGTGCTGCTCATCCCACAAATGCATGATCCTTACAAGTTGGAAATCATTGTGAAGGTAAATAAACAGGCTTTCCAACCATGTAAAATACAATGACCATTAGCATTGTAACAACAGAGAAATAATCCACCAGACACAAGTTTCCGAACTTTTTTTTCCAAGTTTAGTAATGGACTGAGTACTTCTACCACTTGTACTCCATGAGAGGGAGACGTGCACACACTGATAGATAGATATATAGATAGATGGATGGATGGATGGATGGATAGATAGATAGATAGATAGATAGATAGATAGACAGATAGATAGATAGATAGATAGATAGATAGATGGATGGATGCATGGATGGATGGATGGATGGATGTATTGATGGATAGATGGATAGATGGATAGATGGAAAGATGGATGGATAGATGGATGGATGGATGGATGGATGGATGGATGGATGATGGATAGATAGATAGATAGATGGATGGATAGATGGATGGATGGATGGATCGATGGATGATAGATGGATGGATGGATGTATGGATAGATTGATAGATAAATAGATGGATGGATGGATGGATGGACGGACGGACGGACGGACGGACAGATAGATAGATAGATAGATAGATAGATAGATAGATATGTGTTGTTCTCAGGAGAAACATACTGCGCTGACCATATTCTAGCTTAGCAGAGACTATAAATAGGCTGCGTGTGTTCACACAACAGCCTCTTTTACCACCGCTGGATATATTTGGCAGCTTTTGTGATCAGGAGGCAGGCAGGAGAAGGAGCGACGGAGGGAGGAGGTCTATTAAAAGCAGAGGCTCACCTCCCACTCCTCCTCCCTACAGTAACACACTCAACTCAGGCTACACCAGCAGGAGGATTCTAGCTCTTATTACTGGTTGTCATTTATAAAGTCTGTTGTTATACAGTTTATTTCTGTGTTTTTGACTGGGCTCTACTGTGTATCCTGTCTGCGAGCAGCAGGACAGAACCATCACATCTGTGTCAGAACACAACGCTGAGCAGACGCTGCAGATGAACAGCAGATATCAGGAGTCTCTGGAGATGATTCTGGTTAATATCAGAAACAGAGTGATGTAATCATGGTGCACGGAGGGTCATGTGAGGGCTGAGCTGTTCAGTGACACACAGAAGGTGCCTCACAATGCTGCTGTTATCCCAGTTTCATCAGCATGACATGATGCAGGAGCAGGTGGCTCGTCATGAGTGATGATAACAAAGTGTTAGCTGAGGTAATCTTTCTCCAGAAACCTGCAGCCTGTAAGCCACCACATCAGTAGTTCCTGTGTGTTGCTCTGAAACCAGGAGGCAAGCTGGTTAGAGGAACCATTTTATGTCCCTGGTTCATGTCTCCTGGTGGCTCTCAGAGCTCCCACCCTTCTCTATGTGCTGAGACACCAACAACGCTGCATGCTTTAGAGTTGTATTCGTGTTAACAGTGTGGAGGTCTACAGCAGCCACCCAGTGGTAAAGCTGCTCGTTACAGGCTGCCGTCCTAGCAGGAGGCACAGATGGGACTCAGATCTGGCTGTCTTCCTCTCAGACTCAGTGCTAGCTGACTGCCCATAATGAGCTGAGCTAACAGACTGTACAGCCGGGCCCCTCCTCTGCAATAATCAGCTCTCTGAAAGCAATTACTAACAACTATACTTTCAACAACTCATTACAGGTACAGGAGAGACAGGAGAGACCACTGAGCTGGCCTCTCTGTGTTGCACAATATTGACATATTCTTGTTATTGAACCGAACGTTGACTGATGATCATACATTTGTTAGGAAAGCAATATAATCAGAGTATCTGCACTCACAACTACAGTTTGTTTATGAGCTCATCGACAGGAACACTCAGAGGAACGCTGGCTCCAAGCTCAGACCAGCAGCTCTTCCTCTTCATGGGTTGAATAATGTGTGCTGCTCTGTGAGTCACAGTGGTTGAAGCGGAGGACGAGTCATGGTGTTGCTCTACATTCAGTCTACAGACTGACCAGAGCTAACCAGATCTACCAGAACTACCACAGCTACCACAGCTACTGTACCAGAGCTACTGTACCAGAGCTACTGTACCAGAGCTACCACAGCTACTGTACCAGAGCTACCAGAGCTACCAAAGCTACTGTACCAGAGCTACCACAGCTACTGTACCAGAGCTACTGTACCTGTGCTACCAAAGCTACTGTACCAGAGCTACTAGAGCTAACAGAGCTACCAGAGCAACCACAGCTAACAGAGCTGCCAGAGCTGCCAGAGCTACCAGAGCTACTGGAGCTGCCAGACCTACCAGAGCTACCAGAACAACCAGACCTACCAGAGCTACCAGAGCAAACAAACCTACCAGAGCTACCACAGCAACCAGAGCTACCAGAGCAACCAGAGCAACTAGATCTACCCAAACTACCAGACCTACCAGAGCTACCAGATAAAACCACAGCTACCACAGCTACCAGATCTACCAGAGCTACCAGAGCTACCAGGGCTACCAGATCTACCAGAGTAACCAGAAGTACCAGAGCTACCAGAGCAACCAGAACTATCAGATCTACTGTACCAGAGCTACCAGAACTTCCACAGCTAACAGAGCTACCAGTGCAACCAGAGTAACCACAGCTACCAGAGCAACCAGAACTACAAGAGCAACCAGAGAAACCACAGATACCAGAGCTACCAGAACTACCACAGCTACCAGACCTACCAGAACTACCAGCGCTACCAGATCTACCAGAGTACCAGAGCTACCAGAGCTTCCAGAGCTTCCAGAACTACCAGAGCAAGTAGAGCTACCAGAGCAACCAGAGCTACTGTAAAAGGGCAACCAGAGCTACCAGAGCTATCACAGCTACCACAGCTACCAGAGCAACCAGAGCTACCAGAGCTACCAGAGCAACCACAGATACCAGAGCTACCAGACCTACCAGAACTACCAGAGCTACCAGATCTACCAGAGATACCAGAGCAACCACAGCTACCAGAGCTACCAGAACTAGCACAGCTACTACAGTTACCAGAGCTACCACAGCTACCAGAGCAACCGGAGCTACCAGAGCAACCACAGCTATCAGAGCTACCAGAACTAGCACAGCTACTAGAGTTACCAGAGCTACCAGAGCTACCAGAGCTACCAGAGCTCCCGTATGGGCTGTAGGCAGCACCCAATCACACACCTGTTGTAGTATTGTTGTGGCACCGATTTTTCTCTGAAAACCGGCTCACAGTCCTTCTACCAGCTTCCATCCGTCAGCCCATCCTCTCATTGTCATGACAACAATAAATTAATAATACCTCAGTCCTTGGTTTCCTGCTACCCACCACCAGATTAACCTGTGCCCAGAGCTACCAGAGCTGCCAGAGCTGCCAGAACTACCAAAACTACCACCACCAGATTAACCTGGGTCCAGAGCTACCAGAGCTGCCAGAACTGCCAGAACTACCAAAACTACCACCACCAGATTAACCTGGGTCTAGAGCTACCAGAGCTGCCAGAACTTCCAAAACTACCACCACCAGATTAACCTGTGCCCAGAGCTACCAGAACTGCCAGAGCTGCCAGAACTACCAAAACTACCACCACCAGATTAACCTGGGTCCAGAGCTACCAGAGCTGCCAGAACTACCAAAACTACCACCACCAGATTAACCTGGGTCGAGAGCTACCAGAGCTGCCAGAGCTGCCAGAACTACCAAAACTACCACCACCAGATTAACCTGGGTCCAGAGCCACCAGAGCTACCAGAGCTGCCAGAGCAACCAGAGCTACCAGAGCTACCAGAACTACCAGAGCTACTGGAGCTACCACAGCTACTGGAGTTACCAGAGCAACCACAGCTACCAGAGCTACCAGAACTAGCACACCTACTACAGTTAACAGAGCTAACAGAGCTACCAGAGCAACCGGAGCTACCACAGCTACCGAAGCTACCAGAGGAACTACAGCTACCAGAGCTACCAGAGCTCCTGTATGGGCTGTAGGCAGCACTCAATCACAAACCTGTTGTAGTATTGTTGTGGCACCGATTTTTCTCTGAAAACCAGCTCACAGTCCTTCTACCAGCTTCCATCCGTCAGCCCATCCTCTCATTGTCATGACAACAATAAATGAATAAAACCTCAGTCCTTGGTTTTCCTTGGAGCTGCCAGAGCTGCCAGAACTACCAAAACTACCACCACCAGATTAACCTGGGACAAGAGCTACCAGAGCTGCCAGAGCAACCAGAGCTACCAGATCTACCAGAGTAAACAGAGCTACCAGAGCAACCAGGGCTACAGTACCAGAGCAACCACAACTACCAGAGTAACCAGAGCTACCAGAGCAAGCAGAGACACCACAGCTTCCTGAGCAACCAGAGCTACCACAGCAACCAGAGCTACCAGAGTAACCAGAGCTACCAGAGCTGCCAGAGCTACCAAAGCTTCCTGAGCAACCAGAGCTACCAGAGCTATCCCAGCTACAAGAGCAACTAGAGCAAAAATAATAACAAGAGCTACCACAGCAACTTGAGCTACCACAGCTGCAAGAGCAACGAGAGCAACCAGATTTACCAGAGCTACCAGAGCTGACCAGAGATACCAGGGCTGACCAGAGCAACCAGAGCTACCAGAGTAACCAGAGCTGCCAGAGCTGCCAGAGCTACCACAGCTTCCTGAGCAACCAGAGCTACCAGAGCTATCCCAGCTACAAGAGCAACTAGAGCAAAAATAGTAACAAGAGCTACCACAGCAACCAGCGCTACCAGAGCTACGGGGGCTACAACAGCTACCACAGCTACAAGAGCAATGAGAGCAACCAGATTTACCAGAGCTACCAGAGCTGACCAGAGCTACCAGAGATACCAGAGATACCAGGGCTGACCAGAGAAACTAGAGTTACCAGAGCTGCCAGAGCTACCAAAGCTGCCACAGCTACCAGAGCAACCAGATCAACCAGATCAACCACAGCTACCAGAGCTACCACAGTAACCAGATCAACCAGATCAACCACAGCTACCAGAGCTACCACAGTAACCAGAGTTACCTGAGCTACCAGAGCTACCAGAACTACCCGAACTACCAGAGCTACCAGAGCAACCAGAGTTACCTGAGCTACCAGAGCTACCACAGCTACCACAGCTACCAGAGCAACCAGAGCTACCAGAGCAACCAGAGCTACCAGAGCTGCCAGAGTTACCAGAGCTGCCAGAGCTACCAAAGCTACCACAGCTACCAGAGCAACCAGATCAACCAGATCAACCACAGCTACCAGAGCTACCACAGTAACCAGAGTTACCTGAGCTACCAGAGCTACCAGAACTACCCGAACTACCAGAGCTACCAGAGCAACCAGAGTTACCTGAGCTACCAGAGCTACCACAGCTACCACAGCTACCAGAGCAACCAGAGCTACCAGAGCAACCAGAGCTACCAGAGCTGCCAGAGTTACCAGAGCTGCCAGAGCTACCAAAGCTACCACAGCTACCAGAGCAACCAGATCAACCAGATCAACCACAGCTACCAGAGCTACCACAGTAACCAGAGTTACCTGAGCTACCAGAGCTACCAGAACTACCCGAACTACCAGAGCTACCAGAGCAACCAGAGTTACCTGAGCTACCAGAGCTACCACAGCTACCACAGCTACCAGAGCAACCAGAGCTACCAGAGCAACCAGAGCTACCAGAGCTGCCAGAGTTACCAGAGCTGCCAGAGCTACCAAAGCTACCACAGCTACCAGAGCAACCAGATCAACCAGATCAACCACAGCTACCAGAGCTACCACAGTAACCAGAGTTACCTGAGCTACCAGAGCTACCAGAACTACCCGAACTACCAGAGCTACCAGAGCAACCAGAGTTACCTGAGCTACCAGAGCTACCACAGCTACCACAGCTACCAGAGCAACCAGAGCTACCAGAGCAACCAGAGCTACCAGAGCTGCCAGAGTTACCAGAGCTGCCAGAGCTACCAAAGCTACCACAGCTACCAGAGCAACCAGATCAACCAGATCAACCACAGCTACCAGAGCTACCACAGTAACCAGAGTTACCTGAGCTACCAGAGCTACCAGAACTACCCGAACTACCAGAGCTACCAGAGCAACCAGAGCTACCAGCGCTACCAGAACTACAAGAGCTACCAGAACTACCAGAGCTACTGGAGCTACTGCAGCTACCGGAGTTACCAGAGCAACCACAGCTACCAGAGCTACCAGAACTAGCACAGCTACTACAGTTACCAGAGCTACCACAGCTACCAGAGCAACTGGAGCTACCACAGCTACCGGAGCTACCAGAGCAACCACAGCTACCAGAGCTACCAGAACTAGCACAGCTACTAGAATTACCAGAGCTACCAGAGCTACCAGAGCTCCTGTATGGGCTGTAGGCAGCACCCAATCACACACCTGTTGTAGTATTGTTGTGGCACCGATTTCTCTCTGAAAACCAGCTCACAGTCCTTCTACCAGCTTCCATCCGTCAGCCCATCCTCTCATTGTCATGACAACAATAAATTAATAATACCTCAGTCCTTGGTTTCCTGCTAACCACCACCAGATTAACCTGTGCCCAGCGCTACCAGAGCTGCCAGAACTACCAAAACTACCACCACCAGATTAACCTGGGTCCAGAGCTACCAGAGCTGCCAGAACTACCAAAACTACCACCACCAGATAAACCTGTGCCCAGAGCTACCAGAACTGCCAGAGCTGCCAGAACTACCAAAACTACCATCACCAGATTAACCTGGGTCGAGAGCTACCAGAGCTGCCAGAACTACCAAAACTACCACCACCAGATTAACCTGGGTCCAGAGCCACCAGAGCTACCAGAGCTGCCAGAGCTACCAGAACTACCAGAGCTACCAGAACTACCAGAGCTACTGGAGCTACCACAGCTACTGGAGTTACCAGAGCAACCACAGCTACCAGAGCTACCAGAACTAGCACGCCTACTACAGTTAACAGAGCTACCAGAGCTACCAGAGCAACCGGAGCTACCACAGCTACCGAAGCTACCAGAGCAACCACAGCTACCAGAGCTACCAGAGCTCCTGTATGGGCTGTAGGCAGCACTCAATCACACACCTGTTGTAGTATTGTTGTGGCACCGATTTTTCTCTGAAAACCAGCTCACAGTCCTTCTACCAGCTTCCATCCGTCAGCCCATCCTCTCATTGTCATGACAACAATAAATGAATAAAACCTCAGTCCTTGGTTTTCCTTGGGGCTGCCAGAACTACCAAAACTACCACCACCAGATTAACCTGGGACAAGAGCTACCAGAGCTGCCAGAGCAACCAGAGCTACCACCACCAGATTAACCTGGGCCCAGAGATCCAGAGCTGCCAGAGCAACCAGAGCTACCACTACCAGATTAACCTGGGCCCAGAGATCCAGAGCTGCCAGAGCAACCAGAGCTACCACTATCAGATTAACCTGGGCCCAGAGATCCAGAGCTGCCAGAGCAACTAGAGCTACCACTACCAGATTAACCTGGGTCCAGAGCTACCAGAGCAACCAGAGCTACCACCACCAGATTAACCTGGGTCCAGAGCTACCAGAGCTGCCAGAGCTACCAGAACTACCAGAGCTACCAGAACTACCAGAGCTACTGGAGCTACCACAGCTACTGGAGTTACCAGAGCAACCACAGCTACCAGAGCTACCAGAACTAGCACGCCTACTACAGTTAACAGAGCTACCAGAGCTACCAGAGCAACCGGAGCTACCACAGCTACCGAAGCTACCAGAGCAACCACAGCTACCAGAGCTACCAGAGCTCCTGTATGGGCTGTAGGCAGCACTCAATCACACACCTGTTGTAGTATTGTTGTGGCACCGATTTTTCTCTGAAAACCAGCTCACAGTCCTTCTACCAGCTTCCATCCGTCAGCCCATCCTCTCATTGTCATGACAACAATAAATGAATAAAACCTCAGTCCTTGGTTTTCCTTGGGGCTGCCAGGCCAGAACTACCAAAACTACCACCACCAGATTAACCTGGGACAAGAGCTACCAGAGCTGCCAGAGCAACCAGAGCTACCACCACCAGATTAACCTGGGCCCAGAGATCCAGAGCTGCCAGAGCAACCAGAGCTACCACTACCAGATTAACCTGGGCCCAGAGATCCAGAGCTGCCAGAGCAACCAGAGCTACCACTATCAGATTAACCTGGGCCCAGAGATCCAGAGCTGCCAGAGCAACTAGAGCTACCACTACCAGATTAACCTGGGTCCAGAGCTACCAGAGCAACCAGAGCTACCACCACCAGATTAACCTGGGTCCAGAGCTACCAGAGCTGCCAGAGCAACCAGAGCTACCACCACCAGATTAACCTGGGCCGATCCCTAAATCAATCTGATCTTAATATTACAACAGAGCTGCATTATAGGACCATAAATCATGCATGTGAATGTCTGACTGCATTTAAATACACATAAATAGACTGTTTTACAGTGACTTTTAGAGTAGTTAGAAACACAGAGGTTTAACTATCAGCTTGAAGGTGCTGCAACAGGAGTTTCTTCTCCTGATGGTTGATTCATCAGGACAGAAATAGCTGCATTTTGTTGCATGAGCTATTAAGGGAAAAATCCACCCTGAAATGGTTAAAAAAGTGGAACGTGTTGCAATAGTGGAGGAGTTAACCCGGTCAACTAAAGCCACAGTTAGCCTTTATTATTCCTCAACTCTCCGGTGACATCTCTGATGCATGGCGACCATCCTACATACTGTAATAGGGGGGTTAAAAACAATGTTAGTTTTCACTGAGCTGCACCTGACTGCTGCCACTGATGCATTAACCAGAATATCACAATCTATAAAAGCACGCTGGGCACTTGAATAAATCCAGTCCATAGTTATATCACAAATCCAGATGACAAAGAGGATCAGTGTGGGCTTCTAAAGGAGGCTTCTGGGAAAATGACACTTGAGGAGATGGAGCAGTAGAGCTCTCTCTCTCTCATCACATGATCTCACATTAGCAGTGACAGATGTGGTGGTTTCTCTTTGGTCTATCTGGTGTGCCTCCACCAACAGATCCAGACGTGACTAACCATGTATATGATGAACTTATAAAGCATGCTCCCCATTAAGCTTGAATCACATTATCTGGTTGGTGTGCATAGGAATATATAGACTATATAGACCAGCACGATGTCTCTTTGGTCATTAATATTCTGTCCTGTCAGTGCTGTAATTCGTGATCCAGCTGAATAGGCTCCAGAACGAAGCAGCGAGCTTCCTTCACCTCTCCTCCACCCTCGGCTAAACCTGCTGTTACCATAGAGATACTTTCCTCCAACCACAGCCTTTATCCTGTCAGACTTTTTCACTCTGACTTTGTCATTTCAGCTTTCTTTTCTGGACTGAGCTACTACAGCACCGTACCAACTGAAAACCCTAAAGAATAGACATTCAGATGAACTTTGTCTCAGAACTTCCTCAGTGTTGGTAGAGATTTATCAGCATGCAGTGGTCTCATTATGATGGTGATATCCATCTGTATGAGTGTATCAGCTACAGTAAGCACAGCAATGGAGAGAGACGAGCAAACAAAGACAGTGCATCTCAGTGTCGTGACCAAGAATAGCTCATTCCTGATAGACAAGATACAGCTGCTGCATGAGCTCGCTGCTCCCAGCGAAGCATTCTCATCACTCTATGAACCCTCTCAGCTGTCAATCAATCAGTCAACATGCTGACTGTAGCAGTCCAGAGCTGCTGGTTTCACCCCCCTCACCCGTCCTTATCTCTGATAGTAAAACAGTACTTACTCAGAGACGGCTACAGCTGACAGCTTGTCCACGCAGCTCCTCAGACGCGGCGGCAGCTCGTCGTCCAGTAAGCCCGTTCATGTGGGGTCTCCCTGGGAAGCCACCAGCCAGAATGAGAGCTTCGCTGGTTCATCAGACTGGGGGCTGTCATCCTCACTAGGGAGAGAGAGATGAGCTGTGGCAGGGCAGAGAGCTGGAGGCAGACTGAGAGGAGAGAGGGAGGGACTGGACCATTACACTAACATGCTATTGTAGAGTAATGCAGCAGAGCGGTGATCACATACTGTAGAGAGTGAGAGGAAGCTCCCACCCTCTCCTTCTACCTCACCACCCCCCCCCAACTCTCTCCTCCTCTCCCTGTACTGCAGCAGCCGTCACTAATCACACTGATGGATGCTGCGTTAACAGTCAGCTCCTAACAAACTACTGTACCTTCATGTCAGTTACTAAAAACTGAGATCAGTTCAGAGGCTGGAACTAGACTGAAGCTACAGATATCACATTAAACTAGAAAACCTCAGGAATCCAACGGTAACCATGTCATGCTTGTTGGTAAGGAGGTTAAATAACGCTCCAAAGTTGGGCTAAACTCCGAAAGACTGTCATGTCCATTTTCAAAGGGGTCCCTTGACCTCTGACCTCCAGATATGTGAATGTAAATGGGTTCTATGGGTACCCACGAGTCTCCCCTTTACAGACATGCCCACTTTATGATAATCACATGCAGTATAAATGTGTTATTGTGTCCTATCCTAAAATGGTGTGTTTGAATATTTCTGCATACTGGGGTCCCTAAACAGTGTTGAATTCCATACATTGGGTATCACTGTAAAGCTGAGACTCTGGTGGATCCAATGAGTCCAACTGTATTCATGTGTGATGATGTTAGTCCCCATAGGAAACATTTCATTGACCTCACTGTATAAAATGAGCTGTGGTGACCTCTAGGATAATCACAGCCTCATGAAACTTTACAGCCACAAACTAGAGACGTAGAGCATTCAGAGGATGGATGGATCAGACTAAAGACCTAGAGCATTCAGAGGATGGATGGATCAAACTAGAGACCTAGAGCATTCAGAGGATGGATGGATCAAACTAGAGACCAAGAGCATTCAGAGGATGGATGGATCAAACTAGAGACCTAGAGCATTCAGAGGATGGATGGATCAGACTAGAGACCTAGAGCATTCAGAGGATGGATGGCTTTCCTAGCTAGATTAACATTAAGGGGATTTCTGAGCACACAACACAAGTGCTCGCCATCCAATCACCGAAAAATGCAGAAATCTCAGAATGTCAAAAGTTTTTGATCCCAAATCACAGCATGTCTTTTTCTATGGTGTTCCTCAAGGTCTTGGTGTCTTAATGTGGTATTTTGGAGGGATTATTGATCATTTTGATCAATTCTCCAGTGGT
>CAKALU010058985.1:0-12931 GCA_916700995.1 Hozukius guyotensis | reverse complement strand
GCGCTGGACACGCCGGAGAGGAGAAGGAGCTTGTCTCCATAGATACCAACAACTTTTCTTTCCGCCATTTCTGCCATCAACCATGGAGGAAATAACAACTTCTGCTGCTTTGTACATGTTGTGGAAGTCATAGATATGTCAGAAAACCAAACGCCGTTGTGCCTGGGTTCATAACATCACCCGGCAGCGAGCCGTATTCACATACAGTGCCATTGGACGGACTGTATCTAGCAAGCTACACGTCGCTACTGCGGTATGAATCCAAAATAAACAGATTGTGCTGTGATTCATTTGCAATAAACAGATCAAAAGGATGCTGAAATAACTAAATAATAATGCAGATTTGTAAAAAAGTATGAATTCATGCTTTGTTAGGTCTGTCCGCAAGACGGCAAGCAAACTTTTAAAATGCTTGTTTTCTGAATGGAGTTTGGATTGATCAGTGCCAGGCTATGCTAACATTGTAGCTGCTCCACCAACACTCAACATAACATCTTTTAGGCATAAATACGGCAGCAACGTTTTTGTAAACGGATCAAAAGTAAGCCAAAATAACAACATAATGGTACAGATTTGTAAAAAGTGAATTTCGTGTGTTCGCGCCATTCACGTCGCCCGGTGCGAATTCACGTCTATTCGGCTCTTTGCTTTGACTCTGTAAGTAATTCCGCCGCGCGAAGCAGTTTGCTTCTCTCTTGGTGTGAATGCACCATAAGAAATGTATCCTGTGGGTCTCAAAGATTGATCGTCAAAACCTAAAGCCCAACAACCCCCCCAGGGAAAGAAAATATGAACAGGCTCCTGGGAGTTAACTCACTGCCGGACACAAGAAAGGGATGATGGTGTTTGTATTAGTGTGTGCATATGTGCAGTGATCAAGGAAGCACAGCGGTTTAGTTCACATAGACAACTAACCCCGTTTCATTTGTCAAATCGAGTATGCGCTCCTCCATACTCCATCAAACAAAGCCACTGCTAGCTCACAGAGTCATTTCCCTCTCTCCCAATTACAAATGAGTCCATTAGTGTGTCTGCAGTGAGCCCTGTGCTGTCTCCCAGTAATGGCTTGTGAGATTTCCATCATAATCATAATGGCTCCCAGAGCAGCCATGAGTGCAGATGGAAGGTCGCTCATAGGTAATGAGCTATCTCACCACCCAAAGGGCACGTCTTTTGCTTTGTTATTTAGAACTGTATGCCTGGCATACGTGTGCTTGTCATGACACGTCTCTGTGTATGAAGATGAGGAGGCGGATGAAGCCTGGCACTGATTAAAATCATGAAATTGATGTCGGGGCGGCGGCTAGATGCTAAATACCGTAACGTCACTGAAACCAACGCATGGCAGCTAACACCACCCTCACATTAGTTTGCACGCTCACATGCTTTCCGTCTCCCTCCTGCTGGCTGTGTGGCTGCGCAAAGCAGAAACATCATTACGGCCAGCGGTGTCAGTATGACTCACCTCCACTTGCCATTCGAAACGCATCATATTCTTTTCTCTGGCCTCGGAGCACGGCAGCCAGCACATCTGCATCTTCTGCCAATTATTCTTTGAGTGCTGGTCTTGGTAACATTTTCAGAGCGCGTGTGCTCACTGTACACAGTGAGCCGGGTTGTCTGCATAGCCATGAGGCATGTGGGACTGGTTGGAATGGGGCTGATACGACGCACGCTCTGCCCCATGCTTAATTGACCAGAGTGCTATGTGTTGTTGTGATGCGGGTCACATCAGTGAGGTGACGTGACATTTTCACGTATGATTCCGGTTTCATAAGAAAGCCTGTTTGTCTGACGCTTGTACAAGCTTTGGTATGAGCAATCAATGAAGGATAATCACGGTGGGCAACACTGGTCTCCAGAGTATTGCAGAGGAAGATCTGACCTAATTGTGTGCTGCTTGCTGGAGCCTTGTAAAGAGCCACATAATGATGCTCAGCAAATGCTATTGGTAGCCTTGACATGCGCCTGTATGGTATTCACTTTGATCTTGTAGTGCTTTTTTCTAACCAGCTTACATAGAGTAGTAGCCATGACTCAATAATTTTCTACATTAAGAGCGAAGCACAGCTACACTCTTAGAAATAAAGGGGCTAACTAGAACCATACAGGGTTCGTCAGCTGGTCCCCATACGAGAAACCTTTTTGGTTCCTGGTAGAACCTTTTATAAAGTTCCCCGTTTCAACCGCGGAACTAAGAACCTTTTGAGGAACTCATTGCGTTACGACCGCAGGGACCAGGGTCTAAATTAAGTTCCAGGGACATTTTCCAGGGACTTTTTACCCAGTCAATAGGCCCTGGCCGGGGATAGTACTTTCTCATACTCTTCTATGGTGTAATCGTTCCACCCAGAACCCTCTCTGGAGGTTCCATCCAGAAACTTTCCACCTTCTTGAGGCCTTTAAACAAAGGCAGGGCTTTGTTCGTGTGTTTTCAGAACGAGGTTGAGTTTTCAGAGCTTTTGCACCGCGAAGGCATCAACCAATCATGTTGTGCGGATCGGGTTGAGTTGCGCTTATATTTATGAAACAACAACATGGAGGCTCCATAGTCTGAACCAGGACGGCAAACTTTTTTACTCCTTTCAACCTTGACAAAGACAGCACAGACCAGGTAAGATCCTTCTGTTCTAACCTTTCACGATACAAACCCTAAACAAATGATATTCAAAAGGCGAGTATTTTGTTCTTTTTCGTGTTGTTTATTCATCCTGCCCCCGGTGTGTAAAGGCCTTAAGGGTGCTAACAAGAACCAACCAATGGCGTTCTACCAAGAACCCTTTTATATTCTCTTTTTTCTCCACCCTAATCATGGTTTCAGTTTAACAGGTTAGCCTGGGGCCAACCACGTCCAGCAGCCTTGGGCCTCATGAGGCTCCTAAAGGACCGGGGGCTGATCTGGTGCAGCTCAACCCCCAACAATCATGGTTCACAATCACAGTTTTTGGGGGTGTAGCAGGGATGATCTTTTAACACCCATGCTTTCAACAATCACTGCAAGAACCCTGTCTTCCAAAAAGGGTTCTCTTTGGATTAAAGGGGTTCTTAATGGAACCCTTAGTCTTACAAGGAACTGTTAAAAAAAAACCTTTCTTCAAAAAAGGGTTCAAATGGTTCTGGGCAGAACCTTAGAAGAATCCTTTTGGGAACCCTTATTTCTTGAGTGTACAGCAGAGATAAAAGATTTCTCCACAACAGTCCTGGATGATCCACCATCTTACAACATAATATGCTCAATTATTAATGGTGGTAAGAATGATCCGTGGGCAGACCTCTAGGATTGGGCCTGCCCCCACAGTCTGGAAATTCAAAGACAGCTAACACCCCACTGTGCTGAATCAAAAGGAATGGAGTATTTACTGCTTATGCAGCCTTTTTGTACATTAGCCATTAGGGCGTTCTAATGATAGAGAAATATACATAAGGGTCAGCCACAGTTCTGCGCTTAAGTTCACGCGCTCCCGGGAGGTCTGCCATCTCCCTCTGCTTTAATTTGAAATCATTCAGAGGCAAAATGGTAGCCGTTTGATTTATCCCTTATTACATTGCTTCTTAAGAATCTGTCAGGCGGCCTCATGAATTCATTCATCTCCATAAGCTTTCTCAGCGCCACTTAGGCCTTGTGTAATCTGGGTGAGACCCCTTATCACTTCATTTGCACAAGCAGGAGACTATCAATTCCTGTCCAGTATCTGGGCCAGGGGAATTAGAGCGGAGGTGTTTGGATTTGTCCAGGCCAGGCTGCAGCAACAAGAAACTGATTACACGTTGAAACACCATGCAGGTGCTCCATTTCACACCCTATATTTACAATATTAGTGAGCATTAGTTAAATACATTTGCTGCTTTACTGCTTACACTCGTTTCAGTGTGGATCACCATCGACAGGCAATTTTCCACCATGAGTCATTGATGTATTGCCACTGTGACAAGAGAGACACTTAAAAGCATTTAGCTGGTGCCTAGCTGCACACAGCAGCCTCATAAAGCCAGACAATGGCTGGGCTTAATAAGAAACAGAATGGATCCCATGAGTGTGGAGGACCCATCAAGCTGGGGAATTTCATTTAATTTCCCCGGGGCCGTCTGTGTCTTGTACACATAATTAGAGCCCAACATGCAATGCTCCTTGTGTTTTGTCAATAATTCCCCAAGGAGCAATCAGGACAAGGGTTGGACATGCCTCTGTGACCTGGGCTACTTGCAACAAGCTCAGCCACCTAATTACACCGCCTCTAACAAGCAGTGTGGTGGTGGTGGCGGTTGTAAGGGTAGGATGTGTGTGTGGGGGGGGGACCGGCCTGAGCCCAGGAGTCGACAGCGTACAGCCCCTCCTCAGAGCCCCTGATGTCATTAGGATTGTTTGTGGCTGCCGCCATGCATGCTGGGACAGCGTTGTCATTCTGACGAGCCTGTTCTCCATTTTCCTCATTTAGGATCCTCTTCTTCTGTAGTGACTCACCGTCTCTGGTGGCTCACACAGCAGGAGATTAGGGATATGGTCCTCTACAGCAGTTATTATACTTTTCTGTAGTGTATAATAATCTATTTTATTTCCATGGCTACAAATATTGCTCGCCAAACAATCCTTGGAAGACCGGTTTAGGCAATCCGAATGTTGATTTACGTCACAAAGTCAATCAGTTAGTGAGCCAGTTACCATCATCATATTCACATTTTGTTCAGTTAGAGTTGTTGCACTAACGGTATCATTTCCTGGAAATGCCTAAAACCTACACAAAGAATGATAAATAGGACACTAATCTAACGACTTACTGACTTCAAGCAGGAAGTAGAAGTACACATTGAAGCTCAAATATCAAATCAAACAAAAACGTAAGAATGTAAGAGCCTGTTTGTGTGCATAAAAGCAGAAAACTATGTCACAGATCTTTTGAGGGAGAGTTTTACTAAATTTTAGGGCTGTCAAAGTTAACGCGATAATAACGTGTTAACACAAATTTGTTTAAACGCCACTAATTTCCTTAACACATTAACGCATACTTGCGACTTTAAGTTGTAGTGGGTTCAGTTTTAAAGTGAAGATACTAGCCTCATATTAAACTACAAAATCTAAGGAATCCATTGGTACCAGCCATGTCATACTAGCTTGTTGTGAAGGAGGCTAAATAACGCTCTAAACTTACGCTACATTTTGGCGAGGAAGAACTGTCATGGCCATTTTCAAAGGGGTAACTTGACCTCTGACCTCAAGATATGTGACTGAAAATGGGTTCTATGGGTACCCACGAGTCTCCCCTTTACAGACATGCCCACTTTATGATAATCACATGCAGTTTGGGGGCAAGTCATAGTCAAGTCAGCACACTGACACACTGACAGCTGTGGTTGCCTGTTGGGCTGCAGTTTACAATGTTATGATTTGAGCATTTTTTTTATGCTAAATGCAGTACCTGTGAGGGTTTCTGGACAATATTTGTCATTGTTTTGTGTTGATAATTGATTTCCAATAATAAATATATACATACATTTGCATAAAGCGAGCATATATGCCCACTCCCATGTTGATAAGAGTATTAAATACTTGACAAACCTCCCTTTAAGGTACATTTTGAACAGATCAAAAATGTGAGATTTATTGTGATTAACTGAACAAACATGAGATTAATTGCGATTAAATATTATAATCAATTGACAGTCCTACTAAATTTGTAGTCAGCGATCAAATTTTTACTACGTTATCTCTGCCATAGACTGCATTACACAAATTTGGTATAATTTACCATCTTTGTGTCGAGTGCACTGGGTTCGCTTTTGCCAGCTGACAAATCGCAGATAGAGAAATCCTGCCGTGGCTGCAGGGATTAAAGCCATTTTCTGTGGGTGAGCTGAGGTTGCTGTGGAGAGTGGAAAGACAGAGCCAGGAGCCAGTCAATTCTGAAGCAAGTTGCCTGCAGAAATCCTTGGCTTGACAAAAGGGCAATGAGGGGGCAGAGGGTTTGTGCGAGAGTCACTGGCCCGGTTGCTGGGGGGGCTTATGTGCAGGTGAGCCGGGCCTTGACTGACATCCGCCGAGCGCAGCGAGAAAGTTTAACCTTGGCGTGTCGGAGAACTCACTCTCAGCGGGGAGAGAGGGCAGATAGAGAGACAGTGAGGGATGAAGAGAGAGCGCGTGAGAGAAAAGAGATAGGCGCAGCGGAGGGCTTTCTGCATAACAACAACCAATTTTTTTTTTTTATAAGCGGCCCGTTTCCAGAGACACTGGTTTGAACCCAAGGTCTTACTCCATGCATTATTAAAGACCGGTAACTGGCAACACCGCCTCATAAATAGAGATGAGGACAGACACCCGAGGAGCCGGGGCGCTGCTCACTCTTGATCGGCCACAAATCCAGCGGCCTAACATGACCCAGAGGGTTCTACGTACGCAGAACGCCACGGCACACTCCTCTGCCCAGCAGCCCGTCATTGCACCTGACAAATGGCACCACGTGGAGTAAGTTCATTAATGCGCACGTCGATTGTATAAAAAATGTATGTGATTTAGTTTGACTCAACATGTTTGGCAGCATTGGTGTTTTTTTAGGCTTAGAGCTTAGGCTGATTTTAGCAGCGCTGCTAAAAAAACATTAGTGACATTATTAGAAATATGGGGAGCGCTAATGATATGCTTAACAGATGGCTATGAAAATAGCAATCAGTTACCAAGAATAATATGCCATGCCTTCTATATCCTATTGATAAAGGAGCCTCGCTGTAGGAAGACTATAGGCTGGCCCACACTAAAAGATTTCTCAAACCTTAACAGATGTTGAAAATGTGAGAGAGCCCACACATAACGACATTATGTTAAATTTAACAGTTCTGTTCCTATAGTGTGTGGACAGCAACGATTTGTCCAAACAGCACACCACACACTAACAGATTCCCTTCATGAACAACAAGAGTCCCAACTGTCCCAGCGATGTTAGTTTTTGCACTACTTTGTACTGAAAATTCACGAAGGATGGATGGATGGATGAAGACATGGAGACACGTTAAATAAACACTTGTGTTGTTGCCACAAATTTCTGAGGTTCTTCTTGCTACTACTTTATGCATTGCGTTTTGCATTAGCTCATGCATTAGCCACGGTTGCCATGACGCCGGTGGTTGTCCTTCCGCTTCAGTAAGCTTGTTTCCCAATTGGCTATCGTTTTCCCACGTGACTGCGTCATCGGCTGTCCTCGGGGTTCCCCACACACAACAGGATATCCGAATATTAAACTTGTTTAATTTTTACGATTTGAAATCGACGCGGCTAGGATGGATTTCCGAGCCGATCGGGGGATGTAAAAAACACTCTTACCATACCTCACACTACAGGAATATTTGGAAAGATAATCTTAAGAACCATCAAAAAATCAGGGCTTTGCTGACGATTGTCAGGAATGGGAATTGGGCCTAAAATTGTCTTGATTCTCATGTAGTATGTGCCCTGCATTACTTTTATATCATGTGTGCACAACTTCAACAGTGGAAACTATATCTGCCACATTCTACTCTGACTTCGATATATACAAGACTTAACATTTCTTTAACTGTGGTTTTGTTTCCACTCCAAAGCCTCTCAGTATGTGGCCAATCTCATAAAGTCTTTGATATATGTACACAATTTGCCTGAGACATTTTTCTTTTCCAGGTCAGGAAAGATGGAAATGGATTTTTTTTCCTTCCACAGGAGCGAGCATCTCAGTCAAACAGCATATTTATGGTTTTTGTTGCTGATTGAATTATTTTCCATTCCCTGTGTTCTCAGCTTGCGATGGGAATTGAATCATTGCCTTTGAAACATGATTCACTGGTGCGACTGTTTTTTCTCCCCCCCATTCAATTTCAAGGACTTGGCAACCTTGTTCCATTCAAACGTGTGCATTATTACCTTTTATTGTTGGCCATAAATGAATGGTGAGGTTGAGCACTCTAGAGGCAAGTGTAACACATTAGGGCTTGTATAATATCATGTCTCAAGGTGGGAGTCAACCTTCTACAAGCCTGTGTCTCAACATCAAAACTGCCGTGCCGAAAGCTATCAGAAGGCATCAGAAGGTAATCTAAAAAGCAATAGCGATGCTTTTTGTGGATGCAAGAAAAAGGTTTCGATTGCATTTCACATGCTTTTGTATAAAGGTGCTTTTGAGTTTACCAAAAAATAATCACGACACTGCTGTGTCAATGTAATCAGCATGGGTCCAAATACTTCAACCACAACTTTAATAACCTGGCTTCTTTTGACCATTCAGCAAATATTTAACAGATCAACACATTCAACACATTAGAGTTAGAGTTTACACATTCCTGAGGCGCCTGGGAAAGGTCTCATATAAACTCAGACACGTCTGATAAATTCAGAGAAACAGGATGCCTTTTGAAACTGTAGGCACCTTGTCAGATTTAAAAACCGATCCTGCATACAGATTGAATGCCAATTGTAAGCTACTGTGTAAATAGTGAGTTTAGTGTTTCAGCAAATTGGAAAGATTTCACTTCAAATGATGTGCTGATGGTGAAAATGTGAGTGCAGGATATAACTGCCAACACAGTCCTATCTCGGTAACTTGCGCTGCTGGCGGACCTGTTGGTGGACAGTTGTGAAACTAGGTCAATAGTGAAGTAGTGAGCATAACATGTAGCTTTAAAGGACCAATATGTAATATAGTTACTGTAACAAATCATAAAATAACCATTATATGTCATTAGAGATTAAGGAAACATGCTGAATTGAAATACTGACAACAATGCTACAGCCGGTATGTTCTCCTTTGGACTTTCCATTCCTGTCCGGAACGTCTGTTTTTGTTTTGGATCTGTGTGATCCCATGCACTGCCCATTTCAACACCCCGTTGCCACATATGAAACATATTGGCATACAAACACAGCCTTCTGCAGCCATGGAAGCAAGCTAACGAACTGGATCGACAGAGATAACGTTAAAGTTAGATTCTACCCGACCTGAGAAGCCTCGGCACATCTCTCTGTGGTCAGTGTGATGACGGATGGTACAAACGCAACATTAATGACATGTTGATTACTGTGCACATCTGAGGCTGTGAGCTTTAGAAAGTGGTGTGCTGTGACAGAATGAGGAATTACCTGCTGGGACAATGAGGGGTTGCAAGCTGGAGTTAGCTACTGTAAATGGGTCACCGTGGATGTAGAGGAGGACGGAGGAGGGTCAGAGCCCCAGAGGAAAGCAAGCCTGCTCTCTTCAAGTCTCAAATCTTCTCTAAGGCAACACTGCCTACGCTGCTTAAAAAACACAAGCTATTGTTTTTTTTGTGTATGTGTTGTGTGCGAGGATTCGTCACACTTAAAGTCATTTAGAGTGGTGTTATATTCAAGAAAGCAGCTGAGCAAAACCAGCAAAATGATCAAAACAAAAGATAAAGCAAATTTCACCTTAACACCTCAAAATGTTTAAATCACATCCACGGCGGGAGACTTTGGCCAATCACAGGTCATTTCAGAGAGAGAGCGTTCATGTAGAAATACAGATGCGTGTGCACGTCCCTTCAGATAGTGAAAGCCTGATTCACGGCGGAACATCCTGCAGGAAAAGTTACTATTCCAGCATTGGCAACAGCTGCTTACAACAATGACAATATCGGCGAGGCGTTTCAGAGATGAAGAGAAAATGTTTATTAGTTTTGCCTTCTGCTCATGGCAGCGGCTAGCGCTGTGAGCTAGCCTCACTGCTACGGTAGCTACAGCAGTAGTAGCTCGGGGAAAGCATCATTTTCTCTCCATCTCTCTAATAGTTTAGACTTCCGCGTTAGATCACCGCGGCGGCGGCGGCTCGTCTGGTGGGAGGGGTTTAGGACAGAGAAGGGAGAGAGGAGAGCTCAGGATGGGGGCTGTATTTCCATTTCCAATAACGCCAACAGTAAACTGCCTCCTCCAGCTTTAACAAGTGTAAATTAAGACAAAACAATCTGTTGGCGGTTGTATATCACCGACAGGCAATATAAATAACCTGTGAAGTGCATTGACAGGCTGACACCTTCACCTTGTGTCGCCATCTTATTTCTTATAGGAAAAAGGGAACATGGAAATTTATGTCAATTAGGCCGCTTCCATTTAATTACCAGGGTGAAATGTCTCTCGTCTGACCTTCTCTCCTGTGGCCTTACGCTCCACAGTGTCATTACTGTACCGCTGGGTGGAGGGGCGGGATGAGTTGCACTACAAGGGAGGTTGGGAGACGGGGAGGGAGAAGGGGAGGTTACAGGGGGAGGACAGGCGCGTGGGTGTGTATGTTTGTGTATGTGTGGGACTGTCTGGGGAGTGTTGCTGCCTGCTGACCCTGGTCATCCATCAGACAGGGTCCCATCCATCCACCCACCCCCACCAACTCCACCTCCCTCCCCACCTCCCCCCACCCAGGGCCCATCAGCGTGGCTCTCTGCCAGGCCTGGAATCTCCACATTAATTTCTCATCTGTGGCACCCTAATGAGCTCCGCCTGCTCGTCCACCTCCGAGACCCTACTGATTATCAGACAGGGGGGCGACCATTTGTCAATGGCAAGAGGTGGCATTTACACTGCTGACCTTGCTGCCAAGGAGAGAGGAATCAGAAGGGGGGAGAAGAGTCGCAGAGAAAAGAAAAGGAAAGCAATCAACAGCTGTGGAGCGCCACGCTGTTAGCCATCACGAGCACTGCCACGTGTGGGATGATCTTTATTCATGGTAGTGAAGGTGGGGTGCTTTTACGCATTTAGTGACCAAATGTCCATCTATCTGTCTGTCTGTCCCTTTTTGGTGAAAACTGCTTGAGGCGACAGACCTCGAGGTGTAATCATTTTCTCGCTTCTCACATCCACTTGTTAAATGACTTCTCGAAGGGGAATATGCTTGTTCCTTTTCTTTGTATCTCTGTTTGTGTGTGTGTGGAGGCGAGGGGTTGGCTGCACTGGTGAGCCGTGTGCACGCGCCTCAGAGGGAGCAGGGATTTGCCGGTTATTGGATGGAGGGGAGCGGTGTAGGTCTGTGACACCCGCTAACCTTGGCCAGGGCTACTGGGACTCCGGGGGTATCCATCACTGTGGCAGCCCCGAGACCCAGACCGGGGGAAAAGCCACAGAAGTTGCCGGAGGGGGGGGGAGGGAAAAAAGCTAGTAAAAATTTAATGCACTCCGCAGAGCGGTCATGTCATACTTGGTTATGGAAAATAATCCCAGATGCCTGCAGTGCTAAAATGGAGCTGTAATGTGCTTGCCTCCTAACCCGGCCTGACAGCCATGATGTACGACTACCATTACCGGAAAATATCACTTCAACTAACCCGTGATCCGGCTCCGCTAAGGGTCATATTATCCATGAGGAACAAATTACACTCCCCCAAAGTAAATACAAATTTCCTACACTGACTGGGTACAAAGCACAGAGGGGGGAGGGGGCAGGCGGGGACGTTACCTATGACAACGCTCTGCAGAGTGACAAGGATGATAAAGTACATGACAAATCACTGGCTGACAGGGTACTCTAGTGCAATCAGCCTCAGCCTCGGCCTAGCGAGCACCCACTCAAGCCTGTAAACACTACTCTCTTCCTTTGGAGGGGGGCAAAACACATAATCTTTTAACGCTGACAAGTTGCTCTCTCCTTTTTATTACTCATCCTTCCCACTGCGGTGGCGAGAGGGAGGGTTTGTGGGGGGGTGGGAGGAGGAGGATATAAAATGGTTTTATGTACAGTGCTGCCGAGTGATTGAGAAACTCGACTCTTCCGCTGTAATTGCCTGAGGGCAAACACAGCAAAACAATAAAGGAAGGGAAACAGCAAATATATTACCAGTTCAGATCTTTATTTTATGTCAAGGACAAACAGGTTCTCTCGGCTGCTCTAAAGCACCCATTTAGATCCCTCGCCTCCAATAAGAGCAAAGCGCAGCAAATTACAGCACTCCGTTGCATGGCCATTAATAAGACGCAAAGCGTTTTCAAAATGGCATTTACAGCTTGTGGCTGCTGATAGAGCGAGTAAATAACACTTACGAAAGGTGTGGTCTCTATAAAAAAAAAAAGCCCGGAGGCAGGGGGAAGAGAAATAAAAAAAGCGACAGAGTGATAAAGTCCCGCAGATTACAACACGGAGTCATTGTCTTCACAAAAGGCCTAAGTAGCACCACTGATGAAGAGTTAAGCTGGAGAAAGCACTTGAGCACTAGCAGATATTCATACTAAACTGTTTGACTGGCAGTTTCAAGGTGCCACTTACTAGCAAAAAAATCACTTAAGCATTAGCAAGTCCAGACAGAGTGAGTACCTGAGCACTCTTGACAATATTACAAAGACTGCATAGACAAGGTGCAGAAATTTGCCGATCAGAAAAGATTAATGTTGAGTGAATGTTTCGGTGCATACATTTTTGAAATGAAAAGTGCATAAAGTGTTTTTCTGAACGTGTGCTACTTTTCCCACCAAAAAGGATTTAGAGAGGGTTTTCAAAGCTCTGGATGGTACACAGGCCCTGACACACCAAGCCGACGGTTGGCTGTCTGACAGAAACGGAAGTGCGGAGTAAAGTCAAGAGGAAAAACACAGAAGTTTCTTCTCATTTTTCATCTTCATCTCATCTGATCATACCAATACACATATTTTCACAACGACATGGCCGTCTGAAATGAAGCTAAGTGGTGAGTGAGAGTGATGTGAAAATGTTCGGCAAACGCCGCTTTATTTCATGCAGAACGTACGTGGTAGTTGGCCGTCGGCTGTAGTCTTTGCGTTGTGTTTGAGTGCAATTTTTTGGCCAAGACAAAGCCGTCGTGAGGCAACGCAACCGGTGGCCTTTGTCGCCGCTCGTTCTTTGATGTCGTGTTGGTGTGTCTGGGCTTTAAGGGAATGTTTCACAGCCCTCCTAAATGGCCTCAGATGGTGGGAAACCTGTTGGTGTTAACTACACCATGAAACAAGGCAATGTTACTGGGG
>CAKALU010058984.1:0-25560 GCA_916700995.1 Hozukius guyotensis | reverse complement strand
AAACACGCAGTGATGTGGTCATTGGAGGAAACTAAAGAGTTCCGGAACGCCTGAGGAATGAGATCATTTCAATTAAAGCGCGTGGCAATTACCAAATGGTAACAGGCTATACTCGGCAGTGCAAGTGCAGGAGAGCAGGTCTTCTGACAAAGAGGCAGACACAAAGTGATGTGGTGGAACTACTTAACAACTAACAGGTGAGTTTGGATCCAAACAAACATGACTTTTACTCTCTTTTACACAAACAGGGTCTATATATTTTGTTACCACACGCACACACACACACACACACACACACACAAGCAGGATTTTATAGGAAAACACCAGATCCACGGAAACAACCTTTAATCCACGTCTAAAAGCTGTGGTCGCCTCTTGAAGCGAGCTGCACTGCATTTAACATCTCTTTGCATGCTGGTCCCCACTTTAAGCGGAACACTGCGGTGATATTAGCAGAGGCTGTTGAGTTTTTGATTGCAGTTTGCGGTGCAAATAAAGTCAGGAATGAACGACACCATTCAGCTTTTCCAGGCTCTTGGTGATTTCTGGAGAAATAAACCTTTTTTACCATCAGTCTGTTTTTCTTTCGTTGCAAAGGCGTGACCGAAGGGAATCACTTCAGCATATAAATACTGTTAGCGCTGATCATGATTTGAAGTTTTCATGTACAAAGCAGCCAATAAAATATAATTTGCTGATGTTTTAGCATTTAGCCGCTTCTGTGTAGTGACAGGTCATTGTGGAATAAAAGTCTTCATGTGAAATCTCTAATAACTCTGCAGGGTGCCTTCCTAAATAAATTGGAACATAAAATAAATTTGACTTGAAAGAGAAGTCTCTCGCAATGGAAACTCCCCACAGGAAGATAGTGGTTTACCAAACTGTCCAATCTCTGCTTCACTCTGCGCTGGTGTGTGTGTGTGTGTGTGTGTGTGTGTTCTGTTAATGAAAGACTTGCTTCAATAAGTTCTGAAGGGATGAGGCTCTTGAGGACACATGCTGAGGTCCACGGCTGAGTCCTCTGAAGCCAACTCAGAAGAGGCTGACAGAGGAAAGAAAAAAGGAAGAAAAGAAAAGAAGAGGTACAAGAAAGAAAGAGAGACAAACAAAGGCAGAGATGG
This sequence comes from Hozukius guyotensis, assembly GCA_916700995.1. Classification (NCBI taxonomy): domain Eukaryota; kingdom Metazoa; phylum Chordata; class Actinopteri; order Perciformes; family Sebastidae; genus Hozukius; species Hozukius guyotensis. The sequence continues at coordinate 24,439 of CAKALU010058984.1, read as the reverse complement.
GAAAGAAAGAGAAACAGAAAAGGAAAGACAGAGTAAGGGAAGGAGAGACAATGGGAGACAACGAGATGTCTGCCATGCTTGAAAGGAAGACAGTGCCATCTAGAGACCCCATGTGACATTTCTGTGCACCGGCATGCACACAAACCTTCACCTTCAAGCACTGATTTTATTTTGTAGTTATTTAATTTAAATAAGTTAATGTTTAAATCTCATTCATTTGTCTAAAGGTTAATTTAGCTGTCCCATGAGAGCCTAAATTAGATTATACTTAAAGTTTCAGAGGATTTGAAAAGAGAATAATTCTTTGGAATATGTTTGCAGAAAATCTTTAATCCTGCCCACGGCTCTTTCAGAAAGTAACACCGTTTGCTTCCAGTCGGGGTTCCCAGGCTCTGCATGTTCCATTGGGGCCAGTTGGGTTTTCACCAAATTGTGGTTTTCTCCATGACATCTTGGCACATTTATCAGCTTCACAATGATAACAAATGTCCCTATCCAGAGCTCGATCACACTTGTATTAAATTGTCTTAATGTCTCTGGAGGATGTCATGAGTTACAGGGAGAGTTAGATGAGAGAGCACTGTGAGAAGAGAGAGAGAGAGAGAGACCAATTTATCAATTTAGTGTACAACGTATTACAGCTGTTCAACATCAGCTGGGTAAAAAACATTATTAGTGGAAGGCCATTATTTACTGAAAAATTCTGCCATTTGAGGAAAAAGTAGTCCTATGTTTTTCTTAAACTTAAACTTTATTTTTATTGTCACATACATGAAATTTGGCCTCTGCATTTAAAGCAGCAGTGGGTATAATTGGAGCAAATATGATTAATAAAAGTTATTTTTATAAAATGGTCACTATATCCTGACAGTAGTGCATGAGACAGATAATCTGAAAAAAATCATGTTCCTCTGTGTCCTCCGGTGCTCCTAATGGCATATGTAAGATTTCACAGACGGGTGTAAAACAACCAATCAGAGCTGAGCTGGAGCCTTGCCGTCTCTGAGCAGCTGTCAATCATCACAAACTCCGATCAAACGGTCAAACTAGGCAGCGCTGATCAAATATGAATCAATATTCTTTTTCATGTAATGCCTATTTGTCACATAAAATGTTTTCAGAATCATCTTGTAGTGTACTGTTTAGCTGTGAAATGAGAAAGTTTGTGACCTGGCTGCCATGCTGAGATCAGTTGAGGAAATACCAAGCACTGCCCACCAGCCAGAGCAAACGTTCTCATTTTAAAGCTAAACAGTACACTACAAGATGCTTCTGAACACATTTGTGTAGAGAAATAGTCATTACAGTAACAGAATATTGATTCATATTTGATTAGCGCTGCCTAGTTTGAAGGTTTGATCGGAGTTCGTGAGTGATTGACAGCTGCCTCTGTTGAATGAACAGCCAATAGGAACGCTCTCTCTCTCTCTCTGAAATGACCTGTGATTGGCCAAAGTCTCCCCTCACGGGCTAGATTTTTTAAAGCCTGAAAACAGAGCCATGAGGAGGTGCAGAAGTCTCTCAGAACAATTGAATTACAATATGCTGAAAGGTTATTATGGAATCTTTTGCCCAATGAGGCTAAAAACATTCTGCCTACTGCACGTTTAAGATATTTGGCTTCAATAATGATCAGCTCTTCTTCAATATCCACAGAGGGGCAGTCTGCTCACCGCTGTTTTATTTTAGACATTTAAGGAAACATTTTTGGAAACAGATCCTAGACTTTAATCACTTAACTATCCCTGGGCATGAACCTGTAAAAAGGATAATGTACTGTATACTGTATGGGGGGGAATTTCCCTAAATAGCTGATTAACTAATAGTGTGCTGAAGCTTCGCTGGATCAAAAAAAACAAACACCATAACCCTCTACAACACCTCACCTCTGTCTAACAGAGAACTCTAATCTTTCTGTCTCGACTCCACTCCACTCGGTTTTAGTCTGTAATATTCTTGCACATGTTCAATTTTGCACATCTACATTTGCACATTTACTAAATCAATTATTTTTTTATTAAAGAACAAAACATTGCACACTTTGCTAATGCAGTAGTGTGTTATTGCACACCTGCTAATGTATATAGAGCACCAGATTTAACCGAGCCTATACTCCAGAGATTGTGTCCATGACACTAACTCAGATATTCTGGATTAGAGCAGATCTCTGACGGGGTTGGGAGGAAAGGAGAAGGAATCATTCTCTCATGTTCACTGAAGGAGATGGCTAAAGGAACAGGAGGCGTTGAAAGTGATCCTACTTTTGAGGAATCGCTCTGCTTCCTGGCGGTGTGGAAGCCCTCCCATGTAGTTTTAGATGATAAAAAAAAACATAAAGGAGAGAATATAGAATTATTGTATATTTACTGTTTGCAAACAAAGACGAGACATACAAAGTAAAATGCACTTCATGTTGACCGGTGTGTGAGAAACGACACAGAGCTGTGCAACAAACATGCATAGAAGCCAATAGGTGCAACAGACTCACAGAGAAGGCAGCTTTCTGGGCAATAAATACAAAGTTGTTCTATTCATCATGAATAAATTCCCTTCACAGTTGTTTGAATATGCTTAAACAGTGCAGGTGTTCTACATGATGCTAACATGCACATTAGTAATTAGACCCAAAATGTAAACTTTTCTCCGGCTATAGCAGCGTTTTCAGTTAAGATCAGGGACCTTGAATTGCTCATTTTAAGCTTTTGTTAATTTTTCCTCCTTAAAAATCTACAACTTGATCTTTAGTATTTGGTCTGATCAATCTTTCAGGCCATTTTCCAAATCTCCATATTAAGGCATACGGCTAAAAAAAACGAATCTATCGCCACCCAGCACCGAATGTAAACACAGAATGACAAATTAAGAGCATCAAATGAAGCAGAATACAATCTAATCTAATCTGATCTATATTTTATCCTTTTACTTATAATATAACTGATCTACAGTCTAAACTTAAAAGGTGCTCGATATGAAATTCAGAGCATATCTAGTGGCTCCACACGGCCCTCAACATGGCGACAGCTGAGCCGGCGGCTATCAGCTAACGGTGCTAACAGTGCAAACAACGGAAACACTGCTGACAGAGCTAACAGTGTTAACCTGGGGGGGAACCGGAGGGCATACCTGCCAACCTTGTCTTGCAACCGAGTTTCAGAGACTATGTTTCCTGCATTCTGGTGACTTTTAAAGAATGAAAATAACAAAATAATAAGAACACTGCAACAGCTTTTTTATGTTAAATAGGCCTACTTTTAATTTAATTCTCTGGAAAGAAAACTGAATAATTTGCCCATCTGGTGTGAACTTGTGTGAATCTCTGGCATAAACTAATATTCATCAGTTTTTATTCATTCATTAATTTTTTTGCCCCTGCTGAGTATTTCATTCTCTTAGTACTCTCCATTTCCCCGTCCTTCTCCCACTCACGCAACGCTGTGATGTGCAGCGAGCGCAGCTTAAACACGCGTTGTGTCGGTCACGACCGAATATATCTACGGTCGGGACCAGCTCTCTTCTGCCTGGAAATGGCATTAGGTGTAGCTGTATTGTCGTCCGAGAGGACAAAGTGGGGCTTACAGACACTGTACAGTGCCAGAAACAGGTAGAGATAACGAAAAGGGAAAAAAAGGTGTAAAAAAAGGGAGAAGTGTGACCCCGGGAGGAATTCGGGAGAGGGCAATGAAAAACGGGAGTCTCCCGGGAAAATCAGGAGGGTTGGCAAGTATGCCAGAGGGTGGGCGCTACGCTTCCGCGACAACGCTGTCGGTTGGGGCGGCATTATCAGCTGTAACCGCCGTACGAGAGCAGTGCAGAGCAGCCGTGAGCTAGCCAGCGGGGTAGCCCGGCTATGTCAACAAAGCACAGAGAACCTCTGATTATAACACACACACACACAGAGGGAGAGAGATTTCATTCTCTGCTCAGGTAGACATTACTCCTCTATATCTTTACATAGACAATAGATGCTTGCTGCTATATTAATGCTCTGAATATCGTACAGAGAACCTTTAAGAAAACAGGGTTGCTGCACATTTTGCCATTGACTCTGGCTGAGAGTTGGTAAAAGGCCTAAAATAAGTGTGCATACAACAGATAAATGAGCAATTCAAGGAGCTGGATCTGGGTAATGATCCTCTGCTTCTGAACGGGGTATTTAATACATGGCATGTTAACATCATTGTTTCACTCCAAATGACATTCTCACTATGGCTCTTAAGCTGAAAAGTGCTACTCGAAGCAGAACCGGAACACATCCCGGTGATTCAGGAGGTCACAAGGCAAACACTTTGGATACACATACAGTTGCCACAAGTCAGGACATACTAAGGTATGTTCAGAAGCATTTCAGTTCAGAAGCATTTCAATAAATTATTACAATTATAGGAAGATAGGACTTCAAAATGTTTGAAAAATTATATTATTAACTGTATTACTATTAGAAAATAATAAGCAATTTGCAAATTGGGTTCACAAAATGCTCTATTTGGGGCTTAGTGTTGTAATTGTCTAAGTTTTTTTTTTTTTTAAGGTTTGGGTTGGAAGAGCTCTGTAGAGGAAGAGGAGGTCTTCAGTTTTGGTGAAGCAGGAAGTTCTTGATGGGTTGTGGTAGCGGTAACGAGGGTATGTGCTTTAGGCGATTCTTGCCCATGGCTCTGCGGATCCTGATGCGACACAGGTGTGTCAGCCTGCGAGGGCATCCTGAGAAAGAGACAAATCAAATGTGGATCTCCTTAACAGCTGCAGCAGAACGGCACTATGGGTACATGATTAAGGCTCCTGTTCAGACCTGGTATTAACATGCGTCCTCAGTGATCGGATCACCAGTGGACAGTTTTAAATACGTCTGTTCAAACCTGAATGCGTCTCCAGTGATCCAATCTCACTTCCCCGCTCTATTTTCAGATAAACACGTAGTAAACACATGGCTGATACAGCGGACGTTGTGACGTGATATTACATGAATGTCAGTAGTAATATCCTACATATTCATGAATTCGGGTACATTTTATTGACATTTTATAAACATCAAAATAAAAGTTTATTGTACCGGCGGTCCCGGAACCTCCGTGCAGCCGGCACCGCTGCCTTTGCCAGACAACAGCGGGGTATGGCGCTTCAGAGAGCCGGGGATCAGAGAGAGAGAGCGGGCTGGCGGCGGGTGTCAGCTCTGTGTAGAGCACCGAAACAAAAACAGCGACACATCTCCGCCAGTATGATAATAATGCACTTCGCGTGCCTAGTCTGATAGATATGTAGCCTATAGATAAGATATACTTTAATAAAATACAGATGTACCAACAGGATACAGTAGAGCATAGAAAATGTGTTCTATGGGTACCCACGAGTCTCCCCTTTACAGACATGCCGACTTTATGATAATCACATGCAGTTTGGGGCAAGTCAGTCAAGTCAGCACACTGACACAAATGCAGTACCTGTGAGGGATTCTGGACAACATTTGTCAGCACACTGACATTTGCATAAAGCAGCATATTTGCCCACTTCCATGTTGATAAGAGTATTAAACACTTGACAAATCTCCCTTTAAGGTACATTTTGAACAGATGAAAATTGTGCGATTAATTTGTGAATAATTGCAGTTATTAATCATGGACAATCATGCTATTAATCCCGATTAAATATTTGTATCGATTGACAGCCCTACTCAAAACACATTCATTTGACAACTAAAAGTCCTGAACTACCTCGGACTCCGTATGAAACCCGTCCTTGAACATATACTGTATTTGTTAGTAATATCTGTCCTCACTGATGCCTGCACATTCACAGATTTTACTCACTCCTCGCCTCCAGGAAGACCCTGAGCGCCTCCGGATCCACCTTCCTCCGATTAGGAGCCTCCAGCTCTAAGCCGTCCCAGGGCGCGAGGTCCGGGTTGGCTCCGTGGTCCAGCAGCAGGTTGACGAAGGCTACCTCGCAGCCGTGTCGCAGCACGGCATCCAGCAGGCAGGAGGCCAGGCCGCGGGTCAGAGCCTCTTGGCAGACGGGCCCCGTGTAGTTGAAATCAGGCTGAGCGCCGGCCTGGAGCAGCAGCCGGAAACAGTGGAGGTGGTGGTAGGCGGCGCTGATGTAGAGAGGACACACCACCAGAGTGTTGAGGGTGCGAGCGCTCAGGAGGAGCCGGGGACCCAGCTGGTGGTCCATGTTTACATCAGCATTGAACCTGGACAGAGGGAACCATGGATACAGTTTAACCTTTTTTTAAATCTTGATGCCTCTGAAGATAATACAACTATTGGTTGATTGCAGAGAAAATTATCTTGAAATTCTAATATTTGAGATGGGCCACATTTAGCCAATATATTGTGCAACTAGGTGTGTGTCTAGATCAGGGGTCTGCAACCTGCGGCTCCGGAGCCACATGCGGCTCTTGGGCCCCTCTCCAGTGGCTCCCTGTGGATTTTTAAAAATGGAAATGAATAACTGTTTTTTGTTTACATTTTCATTTTTATTTATCATTGTCTATGTTCTATGGTACGACGGTACGACGGAGTATTACGGCCACATTGAGGAAAAAAATACAAATCTGAGATTTCGAGAATAATGTCATAATATTATGAGAATAAAGTCAAAGGTTTACGAGAAAAAAGTCGTAGTATTATGAGAATAAAGTTATAATATTATAAAGTAGTAATTTTACGTGTTATTTTCTTTTTTTCTCGTAATATTTTGACTTTATTCTGTAAATCTCAGATGTTTTTTCCCTCAATGTGACCCTAATACTCCGTAGTACATTTGTACTTTGGCCCTCACTGCATTAGACTTATATACTGTATACTTAGACTATAAACTGTGTTACCTTCATCACAATGCTCAAATGTTTTGCGGCTCCAGATAGATTTTTTTTTTTTTTTGCCTAAAATGGCTCTTTTGATAGTAAAGGTTGCTGACCCCTGGCCTAGATCAACACATTGTGGGTAAAATGAACCATTTTTGCCTTTTGTCTGTTCAGAATATTTTTTTCTTGTCAAATATTCATCGCAACTACTGTCCCATACGGACTGCCGGTGGGACCCTATGATTTGTTTTTGTGCATTCTGGGAAAGATGAGACATGTTTTTTTGTAAGTCAGGAAATAACCAAACTGCAGCCTGAAGCAGTGGAACACATTGCATCACACGGCTAGCAGTAGATCATAATGCTGACCTCTAGACAATCCACTGCATAAACAGACTAGAATTACTGCCTCGCAGTTGTAGCGAGTCCAAAATGTCACCACTTCACAATTTTATCCTGTTAGGCATTTGTATTAGTCATCATTTTCACATGAATTCTTGAGTTGTGGCCAAAAATGTGTGTTGTGAGGTCTTTGACCACCAAATTCTAAAAAGCTCATCATTGAGTCCAAGTGGATGTTTGTGACAAATTTAAAATTCCCTCCAGGCGTTCCTGAGATATCGTGTTCATGAGAATGGTATGAACGGACGGATGGACGGATAGATAGACAGATGGACAGACACCCTGAAAACATACAGTAATGCCTCCGGCCACGGCTGTCGCGCCGTGGAGATATAAAAAAAGGGAAGGCTCAAAAATGGACTGGCTTGGCATGGAGAGTATCCCCTAGGGATGCACCGATATACCAATAATGGATCAAATATCGGGCCGATTCTGACTCAAACAGCTGGACTGCGTATCGGTGACAACGGTCACTACGGTCTATTCAATTCAGTTCTATGTTTATATACTATATACATTACATACTGGAGTTTTAATTTCTATTGAAGTTTTGACTAATTTTATGCTGCATTAAAAAGGTTTACACTTAGATTGTATTTCCTGTTCATTTTGAAGATACAGTATATGTACATTTATGTATTTATTGGTCAAATTTTCTTTTACAAAGTTAGGAAAGCAATGTTTAAGAGCCTTACACATAAGAGAATGATCCCAGTCACTTCCACACAGTGAGGCATACAGCGTATTAATTAAACACTGGTATCAAATCGGTACTCGATACCCAAAGCCCAGGTATCGCTATCGGTATCGGGACTGAAAAAGTCGGATCGGGTCCTCCCTAGTATCACCTGTCACCAGTTTTCAGTAGTGGGAGAGGAGAGAAAACAAATCTTATTGCCAGTATAGTGTGTGAAGATACACATTCAACACATACAGTATATGACAAGTGAGAAAAAAATATTTTTCTGCTTGTTTAACACAGCCACAGATCGCCACTCCATGGCTCCAGGTTTTTAGACTGATCCTCTCCTAACCTCACCTGATGAGCTCCTGCAGTACGTCCAGCCTTCCCACCCGTGCAGCGTGGTACAGCGGCGTGCTGCGGTGGTGGCGACTTCCGTTGGGATTGGCTCCGGCTTCGAGGAGGATGCGGACGCAGTCCAGGTGACCGTTCACCACGGCTATGTAGAGGGCCGTTTGACCTTTTACGTCGACCAGGTCCACCACGGCTCCCTGGGCGATCAGATAGGCCACGCAGGCGGCGTGTCCTGCTGTGGCTGCGATCCGCAGAGGGGTGCAGGGCAGACAGCCACAACACCAGACAGACCTCTCATTGATGCGCCTGGCGGGGAGAAGAGGGAGTGGTTATCAGATGTATCCAACATATTGAGTTATGTTTGCACTTGATGAATTTTTGTTGAATAAAAGCAGGCCAATGACCATAAAACCACATTAAAAAACAATAAACGTACCAAAGTCTTCAAAATATCATTGCTGTGTGGTCATCACAAATTAAATCTTTACTACAGCTACCTGCTAAAATTTACTGCTTTCAACACTACTGCCTCAGGCAAGTTGGGATAGGCGGGGCAGGGAGATCCCAATGAAATAAAAAGTGTTTTATTGAAATAACAGCATGTTGCAAACCATGTGGAATGGAGATGAACTGCCCTAAGCCAGTAATAACGGGTTGGCTGGGTGTGGAGTATGAGTGCTGCATACAACCACTGTGGGATTGGGGTTAAATGAGCGCTGACCACTCTACGATGGTCCCGCCTGGCTCTGACATTGTGAGCATTACATGTTCCAGTACCTGTGCAGACAGTGTGCCAGTGAGGTGTTTGAGTCCCACCGTGGCCACCGACTATAAACCATAATGCACACATTGAGAAAAAAGGAAGTGTTTGGTTAAAGCACTGTGGCAACGAGGATAAAAGTACCCAGCATATGGTGTGTGTTATGCAGCACAAGACTGTTCTGCGGTAGAGATGTGTAAGGGCATATTCTGTACGAGCGTGTCTGTCACTCAGCAGACCTGCTGAACAAACCCACACGGCACAGAGACCACAAACCACGTTACTGCCACACATGAGCATTCTGGACAAAAGCTGCCAGTTCTGCAGTAGGATGGAGCATGCAGTGTGACCGTTGAGGGACGAGGTCTATTCTGCACGTCTACAACAGCAACAAAAAGTACTCTGTTAACAAAAGTGCTTTACATATAAAATAGGGCTGTCAAAGTTAATGCGATAATAACGCGTTAATGCACATTCGTTTTAACGGCACTAATTTCTTTAACGCAATAGATCTGAGGTTGTAGCGGGCTCAGTTTTAAAGCTAGAGTGAATAAACTGGCATCATATGAAACTAGAAAACCTAATGAATCCATTGGTACCAACCATGTCATACTAGCTTGTCGGGAAGGAGGCTAAATAACGAAAATTTGAAAAGGGGTCCCTTGACCTCTGACCTCAAGATCAGTGAATGTAAATGGGTTCTATGGGTACCCACGAGTCTCCCCTTTACAGACATGCCCACTTTATGATAAACACATGCAGTTTGGGGGCAAGTCATAGTCAAGTCAGCACACTGACACACTGACAGCTGTTGTTGCCTGTTGGGCTGCAGTTTGCCATGTTATGATTGGAGCATATTGTTTTATGTTAAATGCAGTACCTGTGAGGGTTTCTGGACAATATTTGTCATTGTTTTGTGTTGTTAATTGATTTCCAATAATAAATATGTACATACATTTGTATAAAGCAGCATATTTGCCCACTCCCATGTTGATAAGAGTATTAAATACTTGACAAATCTCCCTTTAAGGTACATTTTGAACAGATGAAAATTGTGCGATTAATTTGCGATTAAATATTTGTATCGATTGACAGCCCCTACAATAAAATCTTATTATATTCAAATTGTTATTATTACTCCCTCCCACCGTCTGAAGCTGTCTTCCTGCAGCAGGTTCCTCAGGGTGTCCAGATCTCCGACGTAGGCTGCGTTGTGCAGCCTCATGTCATCCTGCTCCAGAGGTTTGTCACAGAACTGCTCCTGGAGCCATTCCTTCAGGTTACGGCCTGGTGACGACACACAGATGATAAACTGTCAAACTATCATATCTTCAAATAAAACTGATGGATGCTATACACGAGTTCAGTGGTTCCCAAAGCTTTTCTGCAGGGATAAAATATGATAAAAATGATAAAAAATATTTTCAAGCCCCCCCCACTCCCCCAGTGTAGAACCATGCAGCCCTGATATTTCATATTTTGCAATAGTTAAAGCAGCAGTAGGTAGAAATGGAGCAAATATGAATAAAAAAAGTTATTTTTATAAAACGATCAGTATATCGTGACAGGTAATCTGAAAAAAATAATTTGTCCTCCGGTGCTCCTAACGGCATCTGCAAGATTTCACAGACCGGAGGAAAACAACCAATCACAGTCTAGCTGGAGCCTTGCCGTCTCTGAGCAGCTGTCAATCACTCGCGAACGCCGATGAAACGGTCAAACTAGGCAGCGCTGATCAAATATGAATCAATATTCTGTTACTGTAATGCCTATTTCTCTCCTCAAATGTTTTCAGAATCATCTTGTAGTGTACTGTTTAGCTGTAAAATGAGAAAGTTTGTGACCCGGCAGCCATGTTGAGATCAGTTGAGGAAATACCAAGCACCGCCCACCAGCCGGAATATTGATTCATATTTGATCAGCGCTGCCTAGATTGACCGTTTGATCGGAGTCTGCGAGTGATTGACTGCTGCCTCCGTTGAATGAACAGCCAATAGGAACGCTCTCTCTCTGAAATGACCTGTGATTGGCCAAAGTCTCCCATCACCGGCTAGATTTTCTAAAGCCTAACAACAGAGCCATGAGGAGGAGCAGAAGTCTAGTTTTCTCTCAGAACACTTGAATTACAATATGCTGAAAGGTTATTATGGAATTTTTGCCCAATGATGCCAAAAACATTCTGCCTACTGCAGGTTTAGATTGCATTTTATTGTGCAGGTGTCAACCACTTATATAAGCTACATAGGAGCTCAAATGGTGAACCTCTTGTCCAAATCCATCCATTATAACTCCATCATTTGTAGTAATATGAGAACATTAATCATGCTGTAGATGTTTACTGACTGCTGAGGCCACACCTTATCACAGTCCTCAGGAGGAGTCACCTCAACAACATCACTTGTTGTTGTCCTGCTCATTGAGCTCTTCCTGTTCTTGTACCTGCCGTCCTCTCACACACATGGAGGTTCATGCACCCTGGAGAGACTGATGAATCATGCAGCCATGGTTACCTGCAGCAGTGGCGCTGGGCAGATCAGACACAGTGATGAGAGGAGGGAAGGTGATACTGGGCGGCTCTTCAGCAGCAGCAGCCTCTGGACCGTCTGGACCGTCCGCCATTCTGCCGACACGTTTCACCGTTACACCGTCACCCGGGACCGGGAGCTGCGGCAGGAGACCTACACCGGTTCACCCAGAACCACGGGAAACTCTACTGAATCAGACCAGAGACTTCACAATAATACACCAGTGTGATTGTGACTGACAGAGTCTGTGAGTTCACTGCGCAACTTCCTGACTGCGCTCAGCTGGCAGGATTTAAAGGGGACGCGTTGCTTTATTAGCTGCAGTAGGTAACTTTGAGCAAATATGATAAATAAGGTTATTTTTATAAAACTGTCACTATATCCTACGACGGAGTATTAGGGCCACATTGAGGGAAGAAAATAAATCTGAGATTTCGAGAATAAAGTCATAGGTTTACGAGAGATAAAAGTCGTAATATTATGAGAATAAATTATAAAGTTGTTTTTTTTTTAATTTTCTCGCAAACAGAAAAAAAAGTAACATCTACAGACAGACTCACAAACATACCAACCCCACATACAGAATAATAATTACAAATAAATAAATACAATTAAAGGGACTGTTTGTAACTTTTTAAGCGTATAAATGTACCGGGTCGGGACACATGCGCGCTCGCATATGTACGCTCGCGTGTGGCCGGCGTCCCCGCTCCTCTGCCTGCTTGCCTTCACTCAGACAGAGCGCGCGTTCTCGCGTACTCGCTCCACCTCTAGACGTGAACGCGCGCTCACTCCACACTGCAGAAGAGTTAGTTTAGCTCTGAGAATATCTATTAAATGTACAGTGGACGTTTGTGCAGAAATAAATGCTGCAGCTCCACCAGACCAACAGAGGTTTTCCGTGTCTTGTGAAGTGACGGGACTCTGCAGAGTGAAACCTTGTCGTCTCGTTACCGACCGGGTGCCGGTGTCTCCCTGTTCACTCCGGCTGCGGGCAGAGGGAGACGAGTTTCTCGCTGCGGAGCCCCGCTGCTGAAGCCTGCGCTGAGGCAGGAGAAGCAAACACAGTATCAGCATTGATTCATGGAGAGACCTTCGTCTGGTCAGCTAACATTACTGCCAAGCAGCTGAAATATAGAGTGATATTGTGCTTTTAGCTGACGTGTGTCGCCTCACTGTTTTGAGCGATGCTCGTTCATGTCTATGTAGAGCAAGCAAGCACGAGCCCGACGCTGACTTTCGTTGATTTCACGGCCACAGGTGTCGCTGTTAAGAAGCATTTCTGAAAGTTACAAATAGTCCCTTTAAGTAATACTAATGAAAAAAAAAAAATTCAGAAGTTTACGAGAAAAAAAGTCGTAGTATTACGAGAATAAAGTCATAACATTATAAAGTAGTAATTTTACATGTTATTTTAGAGGGGAAGTAGAGCAGTCTGTGTGAAAATGAGGAACGTGGAGCATCTTGTGAAGTTATACTTAAGTTTAGGTTTCACAAATAACCAAATACTAGAATATACTTCATCTTTTGGCACATCAGCACCACATTATCATCAGTATCAGGACCTTGAAAAGATTGTGCAAGACACTGTGTTTATTCCGAAGAAAGAACCACACGGACCTGATGGGGAAACGGACTCTTCTGTGGAGGAGGAAATTACTTTGTTTCTCGTAAAGTTATGACTTTATTTTCAAAATCCCAGATTTGTTTTTTCCCTCAATGTGGCCCTAATACTCCGCCATAATATCCTGGCAGTAGCGCATGAGACAGATAATCTGTGAAAGAAATCATGTTCCTCTGCCTCCTCCTAGTGCTCCTAATGGCATTTGTAAGATTCCATGAGCCCGAACAAAAACAACCAATCAGAGCTTAGCAGTCTCAGCTGGGGCAGCTGTTGCCGATCACCGGCGATCGCTGCGCAATGCATGCCGGTTAAATTTGTGTCCGACTTGATCCCGACTTGCTCTGACGTCAGGCACACGTGGGCAACGATAACCTCACGAGATCGAGGCGGCCGCAGTTTTTAGAGCCAGGCGCCGCAGTTGCTCTCCACCAACTCCAAGACCCAGGGCATTATGGGAAACGCCTGGCGGTCGCCTGATGAAAGAGCTGATTGGCACTTAGTTTTCACAGCAAACACCACGTGTTGTAGAATGTTCGAACTTTCTGTGTTTGTATTGTAATATTTAACACCAGATTGTAGGATATTAGTCTCATGTTGTGAAATGAAGGTTTCATCTGTTAACAAACATATCTTGTGTGGTTGATAATAATAATAATTAGAATAATGAAGGTTATTTATAAGCACTTAACAAAATGAGTGCTCATTATGTGCTTTACAAGGCGGACATGGAAATAATAAAGGATAGAATACAATGCCAGATACACGCACATTTCCACATATATTTACAAACAAATAGAAATAGAAATCTGCCAGTTGGAGATGTGTAACCATGGTAACCTGTGCCACCCTCATGTGACCACAACGACGGTTTTGTGTGAATCAAAGTCTGAATTAATTTAAAATATATATTACGCCCAGTAAAGTGAAATATTATACTTTTACAGTTAAATTGAAGCGTTATTGATGTTACAGAGCTGTCCGTCAACGTCTGTTATGAACGTTATCGTCACTACCCCATTGCATTGTGGGATATGTATGCCGCCGTAGTGTCAGCGTTGCATACAGTAATATTTCACCGGAAATAGTATGTAATTCACCTACTATTGGTTTCATACTAAGGTTTCGGACACACTAAAATATCTCACATACTGTTTTAGCGTACTAAATAGTGTGTTAGTGTGGAATTTCGGGAACCACCAAAGTTTGTGACCCGGCCGCCTTGTTGAAAACAGTCAAGCCAAAATCAAGTACTGCCCGCCAGCCGGAGCAAACTTTCTCATCTTACAGCTTTAAATTGGCAGACATAGACAATTCAAAAACATACTGATTTTTAAAAAAAAAAAAATATTTCCCAACATGAAGGTCTAAATGTTGTTTTAAAGCCCAAATTCTGGGGAAATACTCAATCTTTTATCTATTTTTTTAAATTTAGTTGACCTGAAACAAGTAAAACATCCTACATACAGTATATGATACACAGCATATCCATGTCTCTGTGTACAAAAGGGTTAGACATTCTGTTTAGCTGTGCCTAAAATGTTGTGTCAACCGTCTTTCTGACAGTTAATCTTTGATGAGTCATTTTCTGAGTGGGCACACCACGGAGGCATGCAGTCACGGCTCTATCTAAGAATTGATTGCATCAAACCTTTGACGTCGAGGCCCTGGTGGTGCTCTAAAAATACATGGAAAGGTCAACAGTGCCACGTTTCCCCATAAGTGGACAGGTCGCTTACAGACTTCCAGCTTTGTAAAGACAAGGTTGTTTCAGGGAGGAAAAATAAAGACGATTCTGAAATTCAGTTGTATTGATGAGCAGATTTCAGGTCAGTGAGCTGTGATTTGCAATTATAATTTTGAGACATACAGTAGGCTATTACTTATTGAAAGTATGCAGCCCGATTCAAACCCATATAACAAGACCTGGGAACGTGGTGTGCAGCTCATCCCATCTGATTACAACACTAAGAACAATAACCATTTCATAGTAATTTAATTATGAACAAAGTCCGACTGGAGAGGTTATTTAACCACTCCAGACCAGGCCCTGTGTTTTATCCACACAAAGTGCAGTTCATTTTCAGAATTGCATTTAAAAAAGTCATTTGGATTAACATAAGGATTAGTGCAGGCAGGGATGTCAAACTACATTTTAGTTCATGGGCCACATACAAGCGCAATTTGATCTCAAGTGGGCCGGACCAGTAAAACCATTGCGTAATAGCCTATAAATAACAACACCTTCAAATTGTTCCTTTTTTTTTTTTTTTTTTTAAATTGTTCACAATTAATGAACAATCCATTTACAAAACAGATGATTAACGACCTGAGATCTCGCTGATCCCCCGGATATGACAAAAAAAAAACAGACTGTTGTTTTCTAAAATCTAGCCAACAATTAATTTATCTCCTCTGTTCTCCGTTGGCCTGGCAACTTCTTGTATTTTTTGCCATGATGAGTCTGAAAGTGGTGTCGAATATTATATTCTTTGAGTACTGAAAGATGCTCTGAGCCAGCCGATTAGACTGTTGTGAGGCTATTAAATAGGCGTTATCAGTCGCTATAAGCCCCATAGATGTGGGTCAATAGGAGCCTACTACACCCGCTAGTAGGTTTTATCATCTATTCACATGGTAGATCACCGAAAGAAGGCATAAAATATCACGACAGCGACCGTAGTAATTATGACAGGAGCAGAAGTGGAAGTCAACACAATGTTTTTCCTTAAACTTAACTAAGTGGGGCTTTTTTGCCTAAACCTAAAGAAGTTGTAGTTTTTCTGCCTGAACCTAAAGAAGTTATAGTTTTTTAAACTAAACCTGTTTTGTTTTTTTTGTTGCCTAAATGTAAAGAAGTTGTTTTTTCATTGCCTACACCTAACTGTTTTTTGTTGCCTGAACCTAAAGAAGTTGTAGTTTTATTACCTAAACATGTTTTTTTTTGCCTAAACATAAAGAAGTTGTAGTTTTGTTGCCTAAACCTAAAGAAGCCTTTTTGTTTGTGTTCCATATGTGATGTTTCATTCAGTTTTACAACATGTTAGAACATGTTGCTTTTAAGTTTTCTAATGACCCACATCTATGGTGCTTATAGCGACTGATAACACCTATGTAATGGCCTGATAACAATCAAATTGGGTGCAGCAACACACTAAGCACACTGGTTTCTCATTCAGAATAGGACCTGGTCCGTTTCTCTTGGAAAAACCCGACACTCTGTGTCATTTTCCACCGACGGCTCCTGCATGAAGAGTAGCCTACGCCGGACAGTGTTGTGTCACATAACCTGTACGTAGGTACGTGGTATCTATAATAGGAATAGCAATGCATTTTATTGAAAAATTTGAATTAATGATTTCTCTGCAATTTTCACACTTTGCGAAGTCATCCAATGGGCCGTATTGGACATTTCAGCGGGCCGGTTCTGGCCCTTGGGCCATATGTTTGACACCCCTGGATTAGTGGGTAACTGTAGACAACAAAAGTGAAAGTGAAAGGTGTGGTCACTCATTAGCAGCATGATCCATTGTGAAATTCAAAGGGAAAAATCAACTGAGGCTTTTATTAATAGTGAAGAGGCAGTCATGTCTTAAGTCACTTCTTCTTTGTGGAAGCCCACAGTTAAAAGGGAAACGCAGATGGACAATGTCCTTTCCTTGGACTGTGCTGTAGTCTTATCTTAATCCACCTGTTGAGACTGGGGCCAGCGTCTTTGTCCATGCCTTCTGCTGTAGGGGCCTTCAGCTAAATCTCTGACTCGCATCACAAATGCTCTGTCCAAATCTTGCCTAATAGTTGTTAAAGGGGCTTCCTAATATGCTTTGTGTGTGTGTTGCAGCTGTTTCTTGGCTTGCCAGAGAAAAGTTAATAATGCTAATGTTACTTGAGGGTCTTAAAAAGAAAAGTTAAATGTTTTACTTCTGTCATGTCGGACTGGGCTTCAAAAGAGTCTCGTTGACAGTGTGACTAGGCCGTGCCAGACGCCACAAGGACTTCACATGGACTCGTCGAAATCACAAACCAGGGCCATTTATTATTTCGCTCATAATGTAACTGGAGCAATCCAAACCTCTCATTAAGTTTCCATTAAAAAGGCCAACTTGACTTTGGGTCTGTAACTTTCTCTCAGCAACAGTCACTACTCTCCACTTACTCTAAAAAAAAAACAGAAGAGGAAACAAATATTTATTACAATGTAACCATTTATTTCACTCCACTACAAAATTATATAATTATTTGAACTATGATACAATCTTCACATATACATAATGTACAGTTTAAAGAGAGACACAGGATATGATACAAGTAGTTTACAATGTGCATTGTCCTTTCATATAAGACATATGAACATGCAGGTTCCCACTTTTCCACGAGTTTTGTTTGTACTTGTTTTAAATTTGACTTTTCAATAGGTTACAGTATATTTGATGGACTAAATATAATACTGATATGCAAATGGAGTAAAATCAGACTAAATGAGAGTACATGTTAACTGTTGAATCCTCAGAGTGAATAGCATTAATATTGATATTTCCCACTTAAGCAATGCAGTTTTTAAAAGTGTAATTTTTTTCTTCCTGTAGCTGTTGATGCCCATGAACATTTCTTCCCACTCGCGACTTCTTGCTGTCTGTTCTACTAGATTAAAGCTAGGGTAGGTAATCTTAAGAAACCAGCAAGACAACGCTAGATTTTCAAAATGATCCAACCGAAAAACCCAGCCCAGTGTTGCCAACTCTTTTCCAATGGAAGTAGCTAGCAGCACTAGCTCCAAAAGTGGCTAAATCTAACGAGAAAGTCGTCAAGTCGGCGACACTGACAGCCCGTAATTTCAGGCTTCCCTCCAAAGCCACTCCCCCAAAATGATCATTATGAACATAAACAACAAACATGGCTATTGTTAGTATTTTACTTGTTAGTAAATGATTGGACGGAATGGGACGAGATACTAGATTTTTTTCCTTTTTTTTGTCAGAGCATTTGATTTAACAATTGATTGCTGTCGGGATGTAACAAAAATTTCATCAAATATAACAAACAATGTTTTTGAAGAAGATTACCAACCCTAGCTTTAACCGTTTCTAGCTGTACTGAGATGTTGTGCCACCTATCCTATTGGTAACCCATTGGTCTGACGAGGCAGTGGAAGTGGAAACCCGTGTTTGGGCAGACGTTTTGGAGGTCTGCGCAGAAAAGAGAGAATCTAGCTACAGTATGTATAGTCATCACATTCACATTTGGAAAAACTAGTTTTGATACAACTGGGAATTATTAAAAAAAACAAAAACATTATTTAAAATAATGGATTACTACAGAGCCCCCCTAGACCCTAGGAGAACATTTTTATTAAGTCGTGCCCTCGAGTTACTAACTCGTTCCCTCGAGTTAGTAACTCGTTCCCTCGAGTTAGTAAATCGTTCCCTCAAGTTAGTAAATCGTTCCCTGGAGTTAGTAACTCGTTCCCCTCAAGTTAGGTAACTCGTTCCCTCAAGTTAGTAACTTGTTCCCTCGAGTTAGGTAACTCGTTCCCTCAAGTTAGGTAACTCGTTCCCTCAAGTTAGGTAACTCGTTCCCTCAAGTTAGGTAACTCGTTCCCTCAAGTTAGTAACTCGTTCCCTGCTTTACCGAAGTACATCATCTAGGGGGGCTCCGTACATCAGCAATGCGTGGACTGTCAGGAATGATTGGAAGAAGTGCTCTATGAAGTAACTTGTTCTCTCTGGTTAGTAACTTGAGGGAACGAGTTACCTAACTCGAGGGAACGAGTTACTAACTCGAGGGAACGAGTTACCTAACTTGAGGGAACAAGATACCTAACTTGAGGGAACGAGATACTAACTCGAGGGAACTAGTTACTAACTTGAGGCACGACTTCATAAAAATGTTCTCCTAGGGGGTCGCCGTAGATTACATTCATCAATCCAACCAATTGTTTTTTTTAATAATTTTGTGTAAACACTGGCAGTCTATATCTGCAGTAGAACTAACAGAGGTAGCAACTGCACTTGTGCAAGTAATAACAGCATCTAAAATGACATTACTTTAATATGGTAACTGCATTTTCATTCATGGTGAGATGGGCCACTATGCAAGGAATGGTGGCTGACTAGTCTGGTGTCGGTTTTGTGATTTTGTATTTCATTCAAACATGGACTACAGTGAGATGGCATTGTTATAATTTTAAGGAAAACTGTGACAGTGGTTTCTTTCAGTCACGTCTCTACTATTCAATCTCCTACTGCAATTATTGCTTCCGATAAGCTACATCTGTAAAGCACATTTCTTAAAGTCACAAAAGGAGCAAGTCAAATATTATCGTATTATTATTTTTTTTAATTTATAAAGAATTGAAAGTTCCCACTAAAAGTTGCCATCTGACCAAACATTGTCTCCATCCCAAAAAAGAAACAGTTTGGCAAATCCTACAGTAGACATAGAGTGGAGGGACCTCTTACGATGGCGGGGTGAAGGGATATACGCTTACTTTTCCCTGAAAGGACGTTAAATGAGTGTGCCTATGTTGTGTTTTATAAGATCGGTAAAAGAGATAGAAGAAAGAATTGTAACACTGCTTCGCTGCGAAAGCAACTTGAAGTTACACCTCCACTAATCACTCTATAAAAGTGCAGCGGTGCTGTGGAACAGTGAAATAACATATAGATAAACTGTGAGTATTGTTTTTTTTACAAGAGGGGATAAGGTTGTTGTAAACACAGGAAATGGTTGCTCAAAAGCATCTTTTCTTTCTTTTTTTAGGAAGGGTAGCTTGAGAGAGGAGGCTTCAAAGTGGGAAACAAAGAAGATCAGTGTGATCTGTGAAAGGTCCCAGGACAAATTCAAACCAGGACACCACAACTATATAACACACATTTCAATAAAGTGCTAAAGGAATGAGTCCTAATACCCGGAAATGAGTTAGCATTTTAGCACTTCCGGTTCCCTCGTCTGGAAGTCGATGGGCTTTTTTGAATGGGTTTTTAGTTAGATGCCTGAAATAAGGTCTGGGGTTAACACACGTTTAAGAGATTTTAACGTTTTGTTCTACGACATAAAATACATCAATAAATACCCCACTCATGAATTTTGAAGCCTTTGTGTGTTTTAAAAAGGCGGTTGCTAACATGTGGCTAAATGAGACTACTGAACGTCATCACGCCACCTTGTTGTGTTTATACTCACGCTCATAAGACCGTGGTGTAGTTCATTTATAGCCTAACGTTAGCTTTTTACTTCTGGCGATTGCATTTACGCTTTAAAAATCATAAAAGTGGTGTTCATTTGTGAAGATTATCTTGCTGAACAAAACGTGTAAGTATCATAAACGTTTGTTTGCCACAGAGCTGATTTTCTATACTAATCCAAAACCCAATGCAAAAGTCCCGTTGGCTTTTTGTCGAGGGAACCAGGGCGATGCTAACTTCCTAGATGGCCCACAGAAATACGTCATCCCTGGAGCACTCTATCGATTAGACACTCAGGCCTCCCCGCAGAAGTCCCAGATTTCTCCATGAAAGCCCTGGAAAATGTATTTGAACGTTCCTCCTGTGATCAGCCAGCTGAGTGTGACATGAGAATATTTAATCATTGTTGCATTGCTAGTCCAATAGCACTATAGCAGATGTAACAACCATTGTGAAAACAGCAAATGAACCAGATCACAAGCTTGCTTACTACTCCAATCCAAGTGTACCGCAGTGGCTAAGCAAAAAGTCCTCACAGCCAGGAAAAATAAGAAGTGAGGCAATGAAACAAAGCTAACCAAAATGTGCCACACTCTAAAATACAAGAATATAGGCTTTACAATTTGGTCCAGTGATTGCTGAGTGTACAGCAAATCAAACTTTCACGTTACTTATTGTATATTTTTGAATATATAGGGCTTTTGATGAACTCACCCAGCATTAAATACAACTATTTAGTCTAACTTCCGAGTCATTAACTGTGCACTGGCTCATTCCACAAAGGCACCATTACAGAAAAGTGGTAAACGTTGGGGCAAGGTTAGTGTGCAGAGCAGGAAGATATTTTTTATTCATTAACTTATTTATCAGTCACAGCATATGTTAGAATAGAGTCAGACCTTCGAGCCATCACGTGGAGCTTTTATTTACTAGGGATGCACCGATACCGGTTCGGATATTGGGCCAATCGGTAACAATGGGGCCGATCTATTCAACTAAATTTTATGTTTATATACTATATACATTATATACCCAAAGCCCAGGTATCGGGACTGAAAAAGTCGGATCGGTGCATCCCTATTATTTACCAACGTGTGACTGATGGTGTCCAATATGTTTGGGTCCATCTCCGTTTCCGACAAAACCCCTAAAAGTGCAGCGTTCTCCAAGATAACTGTCTTACCATTATCCTGGACGAGACACTGTTCATCCCTAAATCTTCAGTGCATTTTTTTAGGAACGTTTTTCTTTGCAGACCTTGTTTCTCGACTTCAGGTTCGGGAGGAGAAGTTGATTCCGGTCACCATCTTCTGGATCTTCTCTTCATTCTTCAGTATGTTGGACCTTACAGCACAAATCTTGTCCTGCTGGTCCTTGATCAGCTGCTCCAGTTCAACTAGTTCTGACTTAAGAGGTTCCACCGCCCTGTCTGTCGCTCTGTAGCATACAAGCATGCACACACACACACACACACACACACACGCACATACACACATACAAAAACACAGAAGGGATGATTATTTGCTTACATGCAATAACATAAAAGTAATTTGTGTATATCCCACAAAATCAATTTTTCACGTAATCCACGTAATCGTGTACTAGGAAGTATAAAGAGCGACAAACGCCGTGTAGGGAGGAGGTCGGGGTGGATGGGTGGGTAAAAAAGCACAGAACTTTTGCCCAGGTGTTCGTACCGTGTGTGAAACCAGAAGTCAACGTTGATTTGTCACCAACTTCCGTACCTAAGTAACGCTACATCCGTAGTTATTTTTAACCCAAACCACAAACTTTTTCTAAACCAAACTAAGTAGGTTTGTTGCCTAAAACTAACAAAGTTGTTTCCTGAGAAGACAGAAGTTTATTTTGAAAAGACTGTAGGCATATAATGAATGGAAATTGACGTGTTGCTGTGTAGGAAAACGCACGAAAAATGAGGAATAAAGGCCTTTACACAACGGGAGCGTGACGAGTAAACGACACAAAAACGCAAAATACTCGCCAGCAAATATTATAAGTCTAGGGCTTTTATTGTGAAAGGTAAGAACGAAAGAAGTGGTCTGCGCTGCCTTGGTCAAGCTTTTTCGACGCGTAATATTCGCATTCTGTGTGAAAGTACTCGTGACAAAAACAACATGTGTAAAGGCCTTAACTCTTCGTAAGAGGTCATACGAACCGTTGTGTTATGATGCACTGAATAAAAACTAGGGCTGTCAAAGTTAATATAAGCAAAGATACAAAGATAATAACGCGTTAACGCAAATTTGTTTTAACGCCACTAATTTCTTTAACGCATTAATGCAACTAGCGATTTATAATTGACCTCTTAAAAATCTGACAGACCGCCGTCGGGCCCGGCCGGTATTCGACCTTTCGCAGGTTGTAGCGGGCCCAGTTTTAAAGCTAGAGTGACAGCTCTAATAAAAAAACAGGTTGAGAAGTTGGAACAGAACACAAAGACCTTACTCAAGCAGCCATCTCAGAGTTGCTTATCACTTTCAATTTAAGATAATAAACTATGACAACACATGCCTCACACAATATATAAAATGACAGTGTGATTACATCCACATGTGACCTGTGTTTTTAAGAGAAAAAGAAGAGCTTAGGGATGTTGATAATTAACCGTTTAATCGTTAACCGTCATTTAACAATTTAACGGATTAACGCTAATAATTAATTAAAAAGCTGAGAAAAACTCGTCACTTTAAGGAGAAAAGCTGGTCCACCTTAAGAGCCCACCTTAAGATAGTCTGAGCCGGCGTTACAGATACAGGAAGTTGGCTCCCGTCTACAGCACGCTTGAGCGGAGGAGTTGTAGCCTCGTAGCATTTATTCACCGACAAAGTGTACACACACTGTCTGCTACACTTTCGTTCACAGCTATAACGCCACACACACACTGGTGTGTGTGTGGCGTTATAGCTGTGAACGTAGGTCGGAACTTGCTGAAGTTTTGCCGCGCTGACAGAGCGTATGTGTGTGACTACGGGGAGCACGAAGCTACCAGCAGAGCTACAGCTGCTAACGTAGCACAAACACACACACTGTTTGTTGGACAATCGCTGTCATTAATCCGGGCAGACAGAGTGTCGCTACACCGGGCAGACACACAGCTGACAACCTGCTAAACTAAACTAAATGTGCGGTGGAGACTCTTACTGGGAAAGTGGATGCATGTCCGCGACACTATATGCAGCATCTAAGTTATCTATCTGCTAAGTTAACGCTCCCGGACAGTGAATTGGAGACAGTGAACGCAGCATACGCTCCCGTACAGGTGAACTGGGGACTCAGTTATCTGTTGTGCTCAATACACTGCAGCTGGCGCACCGCTGCATGCGAGGCACAATTCCTGTCGGTTAACGGTTAATAATCGGTTAACGAGGGACGGTTATCGGTTAAGAACATTTTTCAAAATTAGCATCCCTAGAAGAGATAAACAGAAATTGTTCGGACTTTCCTGTGATACATAGTGTTGATATTCCTTTCTTTCACCATAACAAGACAAAAAAAAAGTATTATTTTGGAAGCAGCATTGAATATGAAGTACTGGAATCAGTAAATGACATATGAAGATAGCACCTCGCATGAGATGGAGGACAAAATGTTAAGCGTGTTGTGTGTGCGAACCCACCTCTGCTCCTGCAGCAAGGCCTGTGCATGCTCTTTGTTCTCCCGCCGCCAGGTCTGCAGTTCAGCTTGCATGGCGTCCATGTCCTCCTGTATGTAGTCCATGATCTTACCCAAAGGCAGGGTGCTGCGGCACACCGTCTGGATGGATGAGCGGAGCCGCTCTATCTCCCGCGTCACCATGTCCTGCTCTTTCTTCCGTGCCGCTTCAGACACCACGTTCTGGAAGTGGAGGTGGTGAATACAATGGGTGAGGTTTTGGGGTGATGGAATCTTTGGTGCTGTCAACTTACATAGAATAGGAACATTAAATAAAGTTCGAGGAGTGTCCTGTACATGTTAGTATTTGAGGAATGATTAATTCAATTTCATAAGCAGGTTCATCTAGATCCAAGCCTTAACAGGCATAGAGAGAAACTGAGATGTTTTCATTTCATCTGCATGATTTCAACTAAACGCTGTATCAAACAGCTGTATGAA
>CAKALU010058979.1:99016-124673 GCA_916700995.1 Hozukius guyotensis | reverse complement strand
CTCCATCTGTATAAAGAATATGATGGAATATGACTAGGAAGTCTATAGGAGACCAAACGACCATGAAATGGATATTTAATTTCCCTGCTTGCTCTTTTCAACAAAGCGTCCTGAATAAGCAAACAACCGCTGACCATTTAGCCTCTGTCTTCAAGCATGTAAGCAGCCATCAAGTGTATATTTAAGATCCTTTTACAAGTTCTTATTTTACATCGAATAAGCAGGAATATCAAAACATCAAAAAGTCAGCCCGTTCGCACAAAAAGGTGTTTGAATGACACGATAATGCGTAAGGCATTTAGCGTGCAATAAGAACACCTTTCTTGCTTTTGCCGTGTCATTTGTACGCCATGTAGTCTTTACTGAGTCCAATTTAAACACATCTGCGTGAATATGCTACGCTCAGAGCTAGTGACGTAGAATAAAAAGCGAGAAAGACTGCTTATGGCGGAGGTGGATGGGTCCAACAAACACATGACTTTTAACCAGGAGACCGATATTTGAGACTGGTGTTTTGTTTTGTAAGTTATGTTAGTAACGTTTGCCACATGTTTTTTTGTGACGTATTTTTTGTACATAAGTTACGCTGTTTCCGTACTTTTACTTTGACTTAGTTTACCTGAAGGAAGTGGTTTTGTTGCCTAAATCTAACTGCAGACGTTATCGTAGTTTTGTTGCGTGGCGTACAAATGGCACGCAGAAAGCCTAAAATGCGTCCTCATGACAGGCGGAATGCCTTTGTAATTTCGTGCTATTTATACGCCTTCCAGTGAGACCGGGTTGGCCTGAGACAGAGTTGTCCGCCATAGCATTGGCTCATGCTAGTTTACTACGGCTAGTACAATCAGCAAGCGATAGTTGTCATTTCAGCCCACAAAATGCCCTGTCGTCAGCTAGAAATGTGAATCCTGCTTATTTACTTCTGTGTGAAAAGGTCCCATGTGTCAGATATTACTGTCAATTTTGAGTGGTCAAGTCTGCCAACGTATACACCCGTATAGATCTGTCTTTTTATTTATCATTTCCAGTTTAATAGAGAGACAAAGGCTGGATTTAAAGCACCAAAACGTTTGCTAGATTTCTTAAAAAGGCCCAGGATAAGATTCAAAATGCCCGGAAACAACTTGGCTGTGGTGGTGGTCACTGAATCACTGGAACGTGGAGAGAAAATTTCAGTCTGGCAGCAAAAGAGTGGATGACATTCTCCTTTGTGCTTCTAATGGGAACCAGAGGGAGGATCGTAAAAGGAAACACACATTTCCTGTAGGGCTGGTGTGTGTGACGTACATAAGTGTGTGTGTGCCTTAACCGGCAGGAATGTGACATCAGCAGAAGGATCCCGCGTGAAGGATGCTCCGCAGCCAACACAAACACACACTCACGCACATCACAGCCAGAAAAAGATGTGGCCAAGGGTCAGTGGAAGAGTCACAGAGGAAGGGAAGGATTTCCCCTCCTTTGACTCCTCCTTTTCCATGCCACCCACTCGGCTTTGCCTCACACTCCCGTCTTCAAAGATTTTACAGATCACAGCTGTAATGATGATTTTTTGTTTTCCCGTAAATTTGAGTAAAAAAAAAAAAAAAACTCCACAAAGTAAGCAATCCTCACAGGGAACATAATCACTTCAACGTTTCTTTTTAAGGAAAGCAGTGTCGAAATGTGAGCGTCACACACACTTACGCATACTTACTCACTCATAGAAGACACACAAACTCAACATCATTTTGTTTTTGGCAGAATTTTTTCCCCAAGTGAGTTGCCAATAAAGTACGAAGAACAGCATGAAGAAAACCAGCACGCGTAAGTGGAGAGTGATAAAGGAAAGCAGGGGGACTGGAAGAAATAGTTGGGGTTTCTAGGGAATTTTGGTACACAGATATTTCAAAATCTCCCAGCTTTAAAGTAAAATATGAAGAGGCGTCAGTTCCAAACACAGGCTCAGATCTTTATGCTGATTGGCTGCCGCTGATGTCATCCACCATTCAAGACAGGCAGCCAGGGGAGAGGGTTGGTAAGACTGATCAGTATCATGGCTTTTATACATTCATATCTAAAAAAAAAAGAAACCCCACACTTAAAGATACTTAGTATAATATAAATATATTAATAGGGGACTTGCCCACTATTCAGTCTTTCAGAGGTTGTAGCAGGTTCAAAAGCCAGAAAGTCCAAGGAATCCATACCGATCATGTCATACTCGCAAAGGACACTAAGTAATGCTCCAAAGTTATGCTAAATTTTGGTGAGGAAAAACTTGCATGGCCATTTTCAAAGGGGTCTCTTGACCTCTGACCTCAATATATGTGAATGAAAATGGGTTCTATGGGTACCCACGAGTCTCCCCTTTACAGACATGCCCACTTTATGATAATCACATGCAGTTTTGAGCAAAAACCCTGTAGTTTTTTGAATGCGGTATAAATGTGTTATTTTCACCTATTCTCAAATGGTATATATTAATATTTCTGCATACTGGGGTCCCTAAACAGTCTTGGAATTACATAAATTGGGTATCACTGTAAAGCTGAGACTCTTCTGGATCCAATGAGTCCAATTGTATTCATGTGTGATGATGTTAGTCCCCATAGTAGCCATTTCACAAAGTTACTTTTTTTTACTCAGATTTTATACCTATGGTGGTGTCTCTTTATCCTAAGACAGTTTTCCTAAAATTTCCTTGAAATGAACTTAAGATAATTGCAGAGACTATATCATTACTCTATTACTCTCAGCATGAAGGGAATTGGACTTTTTGGCTTTGACCTTACATGTGTATCCTTCCACAGGAAATCATTTCAGACTTGGGAGTGGATGGGTGACCTCACCATGAAAATATGATGCCATATAACATGTTAGTGGGAATTGTCATTTTGTAAATATGTGAAAAGTATTATCTTCCAATTAACACTACTTTAAGCAGGAGGTTAATGTGAAAATACTGTGTGAATACTTCTGTCTCACATACGGTACTTCCTGTAACATCTGCTAACAGACTTCTCTCCTTCCTGTTGGGACGCCTATTTCAACATCACTAAAGAACAAATGAGGGATGTTTGCATCTTCGGGAACTTTTCATTATAGTAATTATCCACATGTATAACAATTTTATCATCATTTTTAAAGATTACAGCATTTACTAACTAATGCAATCAAGTTCAGTTGCTGTTGCCATCAGTCTGTGAGGGAAACCATTGAGTGTCACCAAGCCGATCAAGACATGTTCTGTCATGTCAGTCTCACTGCCATATCTGTAAAATCCCTTTCCAATGACAAAGTGACCTCATTTAGATAAACAGGTTTAGTAGCTGAATTTTAATCTCATCAGTAACAATTGATGACCCATCCAACAGCATCCTTTGACGAGAATAAAAGAGAAAGAAAGAAAGAAAGAAAGAAAGAAAGAAGGTGCTGAGAAAGCAATCATATTGCTGAAGTGAGTTGGCATATTGCCGTAAAGGTACAGTGGGTATACTGTTGAGCAAATGATTTAATGCTGACATTGCTGCACAGTATCTAAAGAGCTTCTGCTCAGGAGGTATGGCAGTATATTTAAGCAGTAACTCACAAAAGGCCAATTTTAGGTTGTGATTATATCACAGCTAAGGGCCGTTGTTTGGTCTGACGAAATGTGATATAAACTGTGATACAATCACCACATATCACGGTCTGAAGTGAGCTATTGCTTTTATAAGACGGTCAAGTATGGCCACATAAAATGTATAGACACATTCCAATTTAAATCGTTTTTTTATTAATAAACAATAATGTTCACTATAAAGAATGACTGCCGTTAGTGTCCTGTGTGAAACCAGAAGTCAACAATGAGTTATTTTATGCCAAGCCACAATCTTTTCCTAAACCTAATTTAGTAGTTTTGTAACTAATTCGATCTTTTCCTAAACCTAGCTAAGTAGTTTTATTGCCTAAACCTAAGGAAGTTGTTTCCTTAGGTTTTTTTCTGACTCAGAATGGTTTGAAATGTAATAATACAGTTTTCACCTGCCAAAAACTGATTGCAGCTCCTACCTTGTGACTCAAAGTTTTTTTCTACCTCAGAATGGTTTGATTTCATTCATGAGGATTATATCTGAGAGATTATAGCCAACTCAGTCCTTTTTACCTGCTGAAATTCCTTTAAAGGACCATTAAAACCCATAAAATACTCTTTTCACCTGCCAATAACCGATTGCAGCTCCTACCTGGTGACTGAAGGTTTTTTCTACGTCAGAATGGTTTGATTTTATTCATGAGGATTATATTTGACAGATTATAGCCAACTCAGTCCTTTTTACCTGCTGAAATTCCTTTAAAGGACCATTACAACCCATAGTTTTCACCTGCCAAAAACTGATTGCAGCTCCTACCTTGTGACTGAAAGGATTTTTCTACCCCAGAATAGTTTGATTTCATTCATGAGGATTATATATGACAGATTATAGCCCAGTCCTTTTAAGCTGCTGAAATTCCTTTAAAGGACCATTACAACCCATAAAATACAGTTTTCACCTGCCAAAAACTGATTGCAGCTCCTACCTGGTGACTGAAAGTTGTTTTCTGCCTCAGAATGGTTTGATTTCATTCATGAGGATTATATCTGACAGATTATAGCCCACTCAGTCCTTTTTACCTGCTGAAATTCCTTTAAAGGGCCATTACAACCCATAAAATACAGTTTTCATCTGCCAAAAACTGATTGCAGCTCCTACCTTGTGACTGGAGGGTATTTTTTTGCCTCAGAATGGTTTGATTTCATAAGTGCTTGTACTAGGTTTGCCTTCTTTTGTTAGTGTTGCTCCACTTTCTCCGGTCCCCGAGTTTCGGTTGCCTATCCATTTACGGCCATAATCTCTCGTGTCAAGATTGGCATCAGATAGTTTCTGAATCATGGTGCTGCGGAGTTAGTGCTTAGTGTATTTGTGCTGCGTTCCTGCTTGCTTGCATATTCTGGGCAACCTTGTTGAACCTCCTTTTTACGTAGCGCTGCATGTCGTTTAGCAGGTGGATTTTTTTCTGGAGATGGGCACTGCTCAATACACTCCTTCATACGTGTTAACCATGTTTCCATGTTGTAGCGGGTTTTGGTAGCTAACTTTGTATTTGTAAAGTATTCCGTGTTGGCGGAAGTGATCCCCCTGTGACCCTGTTGCTAAGCAAGGTTTTTTCTCAGACGCGGAGTGATTCTGAAAGTGCGTCATAGCAGTGGTATGTGGGTATTATATCACAGCTATGAACCAATCAGATTGCGTGATTTGAGCTACCCGTTTTATAATTCCAGGATGTTTCCCAGACTCCACATTCCAATTACAAATGTCTGATTTTAACTATTTTTCAGTATCGTTTTGTTTTGTCTTCATACACTGGGCTTTTGAAAAGCACAGTTCAAATAAACAGTATTAATGTATTAGTCAACTTTAATAATAAAAGATTCTCATGATATTTTTGGTGTCAAACTTTCATTCTGCCCTGCATTTCCCAGAAACCACATTCAGAGACATCATAATGTGATCTGTTTGAATCCATGTCGAATACGTTTTTATGGCATTGTTTTTTCTGTCGGCTCCTCTCCATGTTACTGAGATCTTCTATTTATGCCAAACGAGCTGCTGTTGTTGCTGGAAGCATGAAAGGCATTACTTCCTGCCAATCTGTGGATTTTTCCTGGAAAAGGCAACAAATAAGAGCTTTCATAAACTGAACATGGGTTGCGTTGCTAATGCATTACACCATTCAGTAAAAAGGGAGAAGCAAAAGGGATATTTATGTCACAGCTTATTAATCCTTTAAAACTATTTTTACATGTATTTTACTATGTAACAATAGTTAGTGTGGTGACGTCAGCGGATGTGCGCACATTCATACGGTCTAAAGGATAATTCCGTGATAGTCGTGAGTCGTGATAATATACACACTTATTAGGTTGTTGAGATCTAGGAGCACAGTGACATTGCTTGATTTTGGACCACATACTGAGGGCTGCACTTCTTAAGAACAGCAGTGCGGAGTTAAAAAGAAGATAATGAGGCAGGCCTGTGAATATACTCAGAATACAGCACGCCTCCCTCCTCCTTCTGTAACTGCCAGTGTGAGCAGATAGCATCAGTAACTTAGGAAGAGATAACAGTTAATTTCTGTCTTCATTAACACTGAAATTTCCCTCCCTATCTCTCTCTCTAACATGGGCACACATCATCACAAGACACATCTGTTTCTGTATCTGCTCGTCTCTCTGTGACGTGACGTCAACATAATCTTAATGGATAAATGACATTTCTTTGCTCATTTGTTTAAGCATATTGCTAAATTCAGAACAGTCATACTGTGGGGTATAACAGTATAGAATTCCGTAAAGATTCTTATTCACACCTCTGAGGTAAGTGGCTGAGTGGAGTGAAGTGAACATCTCACGCTGCAATTAAAGATGTGAAATCAGCACATTTTGGCATCAGAGCCACAGCAGAGGAGCCTTGTGATCTCTTGCTGCGGTTCCAGTTTCCAGCGCGCAATCAGGAGGGAAGTTTGACGACACTTCACTCTCTCTCTCTTTTTTGTCTGTAAGGACTTTCGTAGAGGAGCTGCCATGTGAGTTTTCTTTTGTATACACAAGTGCACAATGCAAAACAACACTAACAAGGCTGCAATGCCTCTCTGACTGATGTGTTCATGGTTAGAAAGAGCACTGCTGCATCATTACATCAGCTGAGAGTGTGGCAGAGAAACAGGCTGTATGTGTGTTTGTTTGTTTGTTTGTTTGTGTGATTTTTGTGCATTTGTGTCCAGATGCAAAACACATGTGTTTATGTGCACATCTGTGAAATTACAGGTCTATGTCCATATCTATTAGGGCTGTCAAAGTTAACGCGATAATAACGCGTTGACGCAAAATCGATATAACGCCACTCATTTTTTTAATGCATTAACGCAATCAATATTTCGGAGGTTGTCGCAGGCTCAGTTTTAAAGCTAGAGAGAAGATGAAACTAGAAAACCAAAGAAATCCATTGGTACCAACCATGTCATACTAGCTTGTCGGGAAGGAGGTTAAATAACGCTCCAAACTTATGCTAAATTTTGGCAAGGAAAAACTGTCATGGTCATTTTCAAAGGGGTCTCTTGACCTCTGACTTCAAGATATGTGAATGAAAATGGATTCTATGGGTACCCATGAGTCTCCCCTTTACAGACATGCCCACTTTATGATAATCAAATGCAGTTTGAGGCAAGTCATAGTCAAGTCAGCACACTGACACACTGACGACTGTTGTTGCCTGTTAGACTTGAGTTTGCCATGTTATGATTTGAGCATATTTTTTTTGCTACACGCAGCCCTTCTGGCTTGAAATTAAAAACTGCATTTGCCTTTTCAAGGTATTCATATCTATGGAAACTATTACCGAGAACAAAATGTGTCCCTTTCTTGGACAGATAATAAAACTAGTTCGACAAGTTTGAAACAGTGATGCGTGACTCACTTAACTATTTTCTCCTGATCTGAAGCTGGAGTCTGTCGTGTGATACTGTTTGCAGATTTAGACAGATGGCAAAAAAACAGATTGTACCCCGATCGTTCATTTTCTCTGAGCATTTTTCAATAAAAGACAGTAAATGTGCACCATTGGACTGTTTTTACCCAGTTTTGATTACATGTTAGAATTAAATTTGTATTTTGGAATAATAGTCTGCTTCCACGCTTTGTTAAACAAATGACATTTAGAAGGTGTATAACTGTAGTGAGAATATCCAGATTTTTACATGTCGAGTTCCTGTAACACTGTTTACTAAATGAAGTCGCACTGGGCTGTACTGACACTGCATTGAGCTGCTGTACTGTGTCGCACATTTATTTAAACTTCATTTTTCATGTCTTTATGAAAGCTGTGAGGAGGAATTCATATGCTTCAGAGCGCATACACTGTTTAGTTAATGAAATTATTCTGGACAGTGTATAGATGCTTTGATGAGGAACTGACATGTCAGTGATACTGCTGAGGGCTTCAGGGCAACAAGAAAAATGTCATGTTTAGAAGCTCCTCTTTGTTAAGAAGCTGTGTCACATGAAACATGACGCATTTAACATTTTTCAGACAAGGAAATGGCAAAAGCATAGACACCGAGGATTTGTATAAGGACAACAGTGCTGTGTGGTGTCATTTTATGCTTGTTATCTGATGCCTGTAGCACACACTAGATGTTTACAGCTACAACAGATTGACAATACACCTTCATAACCTGATACAAAATTGGGGTGTGCATACATTTAAATTTCAGTTTTAAACTTTGCCGTTTCACAACCACAGTATACCTTAATCCATTTCACTAAACAGTGTTCTGACAAAGGTTTCCCGCCAGTCTTCCCTAACGTATGTGTGAATTGTGAGGGGGCTAGCAGAGTGCATTGTTGTCGGCAACTGTGGTGTGATAAACAATATAAATGTTTCTTGCTTTCTCAGTGATGTTGTGCCTACATTCACTCAACAAAGCTCCACAAGAAGAGCAGAAACAGGTCCAGGAGTCCCCAGACTGAATACTCATAGCATGCCCAATTACAAGACTTTATTAGGCATACCAAGGCTGCCCTTCTTGAACTTCTTTCCTACTGTATGCTTCCTACTATGTTGAGTAGATCTAGTAGACTTCCTTTCATTGCAGTTGAGGGTCAAGCTACTTGCCAAGACATCCATAGAATAGTAGAGGATACTGAAGTCAGGGGAGGACATTTATTTTAATTGGTATGATTTTAGCAATGAGACAAGGCTGTAGAGCTTTACAGTCACTGCCAGAGGCTCAAACACACACAAAGAGTCTAGTACATCTGGCAAGAGTGTAAGCAGTGGTGTAGTGGTTGTTGATGAGATGGGTGTACTACTAGGTAAGTAGGCTACCGAGGAGGAAGTGGGTACACTCATATATTCTAATGGATTTTTGGCCGATAGGTGGGTATACTGTAAACCGCCAGAAAAAGGAGGTGGGTATACCCAGTATACCTGCGCATACCCTACACTACACCACTGAGTGTAAGCCATTGGGGAGGCATATACCACTGACAAATTAGATTTTTATATTCTTAATTAAAGAAAAAAAAATTTGACCAAATAGGATGAAAAGTGCATTGAATATTTAATCATGTAATTTTTTATCTTGGCATATGAGATAGATACATGTCACCCATTTTGTTTGAGATGTAAGAATAGAAAAACAGACTTATTACTATAGATGTGAATGACAACACTAAGTTTTAGTTTTCTTTCAAAAGAGAAATTACGCAAATTATATGTACCAAGAGGTAGCACGAGGCAAAGGCAAGATGCCAATTTTGAAAAAAAACAAAAAACTAAACTACAGCAGAAAATGCAACATGTTCCAATGAGCAACAATAAATGCAAATTAAGTTCATTTTCAATAAACTTTATTTTTGTCCCATTTTCCCCCCCAAATATGTTACATACAAAAGGTGATCGGAGTTGAACATTTCCTTGTGTCAAGACCGTAACATTTAAACAACAATAAATAAAAAAACATGTATAAATAAAAAATAAATAAACAGGACATTATGTGCCAAAAAAATAAAGACTCTTCTGAATTGGCAGATGGCTTTCACAATGTTGGGTTTTTTGAAAACACATGTACGTAATACTTGCATTCCAGGTCACAGTTTTTAGGATACAACTCTGGGTCGAGAAAGCGATGTAAACCGATAAGGATTACAGTACAGTACAACAAAGTACAATGTTTTCTTTTTTCCATAGTAGATATTACTGGGATATATACTTATGATGCCAGTTGTTCTAAAAGCTTATACCAGGTAGTGAGAGTGTAGTGCTATTGGACTTACTTCTAAACTTTGCTCACAGTACAAAAGTAAATCCCACTTGTAAAACCCATCTCTCGATTCTTGTTTGTATCCAGCTTGACATTCACAAAGGGCTGTTATTGCACAATACATACATCCCTCAGAAAGGCACTTTTATCCCCCCTCCCCACCCTCATTTTCCAAACAGTTGTGTTTACCAGCACGTGTGGCACACACACACACACACACACACATTCACCTACTGCATTGTGAATTTAAAACTGAATCATTTTAAAAACCAACAAAGAAAATGCCTTTTGGTATCTAGTTAAAAACAAATAAAAAAAGCATAATAAGTGGTAGTAAAAGGTTTCACTTTCCAGATGAATTTACAAAAAAAAGGTGCAAAATTGTGTTGCTCCCATAGCCCCTTTAGTATGCCGTGTACCACATCAGTGAAATTTGTTCTAACAACAAAAAGAAAAGAAAAGACAAAAGCGATGTTGGATCAGAAGAAGCAATAACCTTCTCCGATCCTTAGCATCACCATCATCAAATAAGGCCAGGAATGTTATTTGTGCATGTGAGGTCAAGATCGTAGTGTGATCCTATAGTTGGCTCAATTTCTTCTTTTTTTAAAAACGAGAAACAAAAACATGAATGTGTGCACCATAGTCCAAACAGGCCAGAAACCAACCGAGGGTAGGAGGGTCTCTCTCTCTCTCTCCAATCAAACCACAGTTCTTCCCAAAGCATCTCTGCTGCAAGATGACAATTCCAGTGCAAGTCAACGGCATAAATGACCTTGCAGCTAAAACACTTTAGGAAAACAGAGCCTAAAACGAATTCCAGCTGCAAGATTATCCTTGTTCCGTTGCGAGCAAATACATTTTAGTGTTTAGATACCTTTGAGAAACCATGCCTGTATTTTCGGCTATCAGTGGAAGCTGGTTGGTGGCTTTTTGAAAGATCCAGCCTAGAAGCAGTGGTTTTGAGTGAGTGAGGAAGGTAATTGGGAGTTCATTTAGGCATCTGCCCGTGAGGGATCCATCATTTCAGGCCAGGTAGGAGTCTCTTATTTCAGGTATCAATACCTTCCAGGTGGATACCTTTGAGGCAGAAGCTGGACAGGCACAAACCCTTGAGGCAGAACTTCCTGACTGCTTGATGTTCATCAAGGTGAATCGATCTGATCATCAGCTGCCTAAGCACCAGTTCAGACAAGAATATTTGCTCAACACCTCTGAGCAGCTTTACGTCCGTCGGCTCGTCACGGCACCGCCTTGAGAAATTTTATCAACCAGTCAGGCTGCCTAAGAAGAGGTGTTAACCGGTCAGGTCGCCTCTAAGGCATCTGCCAATCGGGCAGCCTGCGAGGCACCGAGCGGCGCTCTCAGGCATCAGCGTGATGTTGGAGCAGCTGGACCACGTATCGCAGTCGGTGTCTCAGTTCGGAGGTGCAGCCCATCTCGTTCAGCATGCTGAGGAGGTACGTGCATGAGACACGCTCCCGGCTGATGTAGGTGAGCAGGTAGGAGTCGTCAGATGACTTGCACAGGATGATCTTGGTGTGGTCTGCGTAAAAGTTCACCTGGAGGGGATTCAAAACAGAGCATGAATGTAAGAAGAAGAGGTCCATAATCCAATACAAGTGTTACCAAAGTGTCTTTTCTTGTAACTTGGTTTGCAGTGCTGCACTAAATATAGAATCAATGAGCTTTTTCGAACCTGTAGAGTGCCATTGTTGAAGAGCATGAGAAGAGCGTGGTCAGTCTTCACCCACTGGAGCAGCAGAGGAGGACAACCTGATACTTGATCCTCACAATGCAGATCTCCACCCTGAAGAGGACAGAGAAGATTCAGAATAGAAATAAGAAAAAAAGCAAGTAACACATGGAATTCCAATATATAGATATCAGGGCTGTCAATCGATTAAAATATTTGATCGCGATAATCGCATGATTGTCCATGATCAATTCACAGGATGTCCCATTAAATCATTGTCTAACTGCTAAAAACAAAGCGCTTTGCTCATACCTCCATAAGGTTCTGCTCCATGTAGTTGGCCATGAGCTCTACAATTTGTTTCTGGCTGCGAAGCTGCTCAGGTAGAGCGTCGGCAGCAAAAGTGAAGTGTTTGTTGTTGGGGAAGCAGTAGTGGACTGTCCTGGTTAGAGGGAAAGACAAGAAAAACACAAGTTAGTTTTACTGCTTGATTGGAGACAACATTTGAAATTAAAGTTAAAGTCCCCGTCATAAAATGACGAGTTACTGGGCGGAGTCTAGTCCAAAATTGTATAAGCACAATGTTTACATGACACCTTTAAATAAATACTGGTACTTACTTGCGTTGGTCACAAAGGCTGAGCCGTGTTCCCTCATTGAAGAGCACACCGATGCTTTGGTTAGAGAGCTGGTAGCCAAAACCGTATTTGTTTGAGTAGTCGACCCATTTAGTGACCCACAGGAAGGACTGGGGCCTGGACAAACAGGGCGGGTTTCTAGTGGCTGCAGAGATAAGAGATAAAAACATGTTAGGGACTGTGGAACAATTTCACAGCCTATTAATATCAATCCTGAGTAAATGGAGGACACAAAAAGTTATATTTCCAAAGTCTATAAGTCAGCATTTTACGACAAAAAAAAAGATGCTACAAATGTTAAGAAAGCTTAAAGGTGCTCTAGGCTACATGAGTCAGCAGATATTCAGAGGATGTGAAGAAATGGCTGAGGCGTAGAAAAGATCTGGTTGATTAAACTTGAATGCATCATTTGTATTTAACAGAAAGTAAGAGATGGTTCATGTTGAAGGAAGCATTTTTTTTTGGTGTGCCGTTTTGGTGCTCTGTAGCCTAATCTCAGATACAAAGATGCTACTCAGCATTTCCGTTTATTGTCTTGTGGTTAGACACAACATTGATCTGTCATATTATTATTATTATGTTGAAGGTCAAGTCCTACCTGCAGGCATGGTAGCTAGGCAGCCGTTGAGAACTTTCACGGCCGATTCAGACACAGCTGCGGGGGTCAGGATGTCCTCACACGCTGGAGAGAAAACAAGAATTAAACATGGATCAGAAAAAGACTAAAGGAATTAAAAATATATATATATATGCACTCAAAGAAGAGTATTGGGGCTTACGTTCAGAGCTGCTGGCCGTGGTGCCCTTGAAGGAGCGAGAGATTGACTTCCTGGATTCCTCCTCAGCAGGAGTTGGCTCCAGAGGCACGGAGCTGACCACCTGCCCGATGGGAGAGGGCACCTGAGCAGCAACAAAAAAAAAAAACATACGATTTAACACACAGTTATAGATAGTAAGAGCAGAGGACGGAAACAAAATGAAAAAAAAGGGTAACCACGGAGTTAACAAAAAAACACGAGACACTCTGAATGCATTCTATTAATGCTCGCACACTCGCTTTGAATGTGATAATAAATAAGTTGATGTGTGTGAACAAGGTATTTTTGACTTTGTGTAGTCGGCGTACGCTTCTTGACTAGAGCCTGTTTTCTCAGCACAGAGCCCATCATCAAGCCGACAAAGAAACATTCACACCAAAGAGCAAACAATGTATTTCCTATTGGGCTCTATAAATAGCAACTAGACCCGTCTGATGGGGGATTGGCCAACTGAGCTTCCTGATGTGGCATTTATTCTCAGCTGAATAGAAGATGGGATTTATTTTATGTAGTAGAGAAAAAAGGGGAAGGATGCAGCAACAGTTTTCTCAGATACTAGAAAAAAAAAAAAACGTGTCGCAAAAAGTCTAATTTAAGGACATCTGGGACAAAACAGAATCTTTTAGACACGGCAAAAATCTCAAAGAAACAAAGCTATATAGCCAGAAAAACAAACCTCTAGAAGGACCATTCCTTTGAAATATAATTAGGCTATAATTAAAAGCATAATAATTCATCGTTCAAATAATATTGTTGCCCCATCCATTATATTATATTATAATGGATATTATTATATATCCATTGAAGTGCCATTTAAACGATACCTTTACTGTTTAAATGAATTGAACACACTGCTAATTTGTTCAGCTTATTTCAAACAGTGTATATGTACTGTAATACTTTTGGGACTTAATTACCTCATTAGTGCCTGAACCTACACCATTTTTGTTTAAGTAAACACAGCCAACATGTTTTACTTGCAGACATGGGACGAACAAAAAAGGAAGATTAAATATGTACCTCATTAGGTCCCACTGTCTTGTAACTGATCTGCCTGTTGATGGAACATTTAACGATGCCGGACACCAGCTTGGAAATGTCTTTGTCATCTTTTTCCTCGCATGGAATCTTCTCCACTGCAAACACAAGATTCGCGCATTGTAGTCACAACAAATAATGTTTTACCGACAGGAGCGTTTAACATAACCGCACTTCTCGGACATGCTTGACAGAAATCCAAAAGTGAATACCATCTTCAGTTTAAAACGTCAGTCCTCGTGATACAAAACCAGATCAACAAGAGAACAGGTCCTGCGTCATGATTACATTCAGGCAGGGACAAATATGTAATTAACAGATGCCGTACGAAAGAAATAACCTAGTTTTCTATGGACTCAGTCACTTGACTGCTGCTGGGCTGCTTACCTTTTGCTTTCTTCTTGCTAAAGAAGCTCTTTGCCATTTTAGTGAAGAATTTCTTGGCAGGGCTGGGGGGGTGCAGCTCTGGCACCATCACACAGCTGCTGGGGGGAAGCTTATCCGGGGTGAAACCCTAGAGGAGGAAGAAAGAAAGAAAGAAAGAGAGGGTGAGGAGGATGCAAGTGGGACAACATGATGATGTGTCAAGCGCTGACATGTAATATTCTGTTCTAGACACAAAGCACCATTGTACCCATTCCCAAAGACATTAGGGCTGCAACTAACACTTATTTTCATTATCGATTAATCGATTAGTTGTTTGGTCTATAAAATGTGGTGAAACTGTCGATCAGTGTTTCCCAAAGCCAACTCAAATGTCTTGTTTTGTCTACAACTCAAAGATATTCAGTTTACCGTCACAGAGGAGTAAAGAAACCAGATAATATTCACATGCTGGAATCAGAATTGTCTTTTTTTTCTTTAAAAATGACTGAAACCGATTAATCGATTATCAAAATAGTTGGTATAATAATTTAATAGTTGACAACTAATCGATTAAGAGCAGCTCTAAAAAGGACTTATGATCTTTAGCTAATAAATGGATTAAAAAACATCAAATCCCATCATTGTTTCTTTAAACTGACTTAAATCATCATGACTTGTGCATACTTTGGTGAAGAACTCGTGATTGAGGATTTGATCCAGTGCGAGTCGGTCGCTGGGGTTTTTCTGCAGGATGGCTGAGATGAGTTTCTGCGCAGGGGGGGAAAGCGAGGATGGCAAGTTGTACCGGACTTCCTTTATACACTTGTAGGTCTCCTTCAGGTCGAGAGTCTCAAAAGGAGGGTTGCCACACATCAGTGTGTACCTGAAATGGGGATAAACAATTGGTCAATGATTCAGACTGAAAACAATCTCAGTGGTTGTGTCCTCATTCCGTCACTGACGGAGATGAAGCCAAGATAAAAACCTAAACCTGTTCCTCCAAAAATACACAATTGTTATTTTACACATGACTGAGATAATAACTCACATGACACAGCCGAGGGACCAGACGTCAGACTCCGTGCCGTGGCCTTGTCTGTTGAGCACCTCGGGGGCCAAGTAGTTGGGAGTCCCGCAGATTGTTCTGAGAAAAAAACAAGTACAGGAAAGATTGAATGCTTTCTGTTCTGTAGATGCTTTCTGTTCTGTAGATGCATCATGCAGACGAGGAAGTCGTGGTTGAAACATTTTTTTTTAAAACTTTTCTTTTCTGCCGCACTCTGGTATTCCACAGGAAGGTGTCAAACTGGTATTGAAACTCTGCTCTGAGCGCTACATTCAACTGCCACTTGGAAACCGGTTTAGTTAGGTACTTACTGAAGGGGAAAGTAGTGGGAGGAGGCAATGTGCTCAGTGATTGACGTAATGGTTTTAGATCAATGTGCATTATGAAAGCATAGAAAATGGCTGTGATGTTCAGGTTCTTTGATGTTGTGTTTGGGTACAGTAACCACTCATGGGAGTCAAATAAGGGTATAAATTGTTCCCAAAAAACGTTATCAGTCGCTCTTCAACCCTCCACTAGAAAAATACTAAAGTATCTAAAAAATAGTAGTAAAATGATTAAAAACTCGTACTTTTTCCTCTGCTCGACTGTCTCCAGCTTGGCAGCGAGGCCGAAGTCTCCCAGCCGCAGCTCCATGTTCTCGTTGACAAAGAAGTTGCCTGAAAAAAAGAGACAAAAACATCAGTCCAGTCAGCATTCCGCACATAACATGTGTGCCCCCCCTAACGTCACAGCAGATTCCTGGGATGCCTGTTGTGTTCGTACACTGTGTTTCTACATACCTAGTTTGAGATCTCTGTGCAGGATTCCTCTGCTGTGGATGTACTTGAGGCCTGATATGATCTGTCGGAGGTAATACCGCACTTCTGGCTCCGTGAGCGTGTGTCTTGCCTTCCAAATGTGTGCCAGGGACTGTGGGGACAAAGCAATGAGTCAACTGTCAACTCTGCATCCATCAGTGGGACTGTACATACATCACACACACACACACACAGCCGCAGTAGCATAGAAGTTGCTGTAATTCAGGTGGGTGCCTGGGCTGCAAGCAAAACACACACACACAAGCTGTGCAGACTGTTCTAGACGTTTCTGACGTCTTACCTTCCGACTGCAGAGCTCAAGGAATATGTAGATGTTCTCCTGGTCTTCGAAGTGATGGGAGAATTTCACCACATGCTTGTGCGACAGGGTTTTGTGGAGCTCGATCTCATTCGTGATCTGTTAAAAAAAATGTGACGGATTGTGAGCATATATTTCAATCCAAACACAAATTAAATTCAGGTTATGCATGAACAGGCCCTCTCAGCGAGACAAAAACAAGCTTGATCACGTACCTTGTCCCTTTGGTGCGGTTTGGACACCCTGCTCTGTGGGATCACCTTCACGGCATACATTTTGTTGCTGGAGAGGTCTGTCATCTCGTAGCATCGAGCAAAGCCACCCTTTATAGGGGAGGAAACAAACAGGGTGGTCGGTTAAGAAAGCAGCAGGTTAAAAACCTGCAATGGCCATAAATTATCTTGCCTCAATGGCAAGTCTTTGATTCCAAGGATCAATACAGCAATCAATATGATTCAATGATTTAGCCCAATACTGAAAGGTAATCAATTAGAGATGAAAATAAAACAATACAGCATTACATTTACATGCATCATTTATTCAGAATCATGATAATCAGTTGACAAGCATCTCTTTTGTTACCTTGGAT
The DNA here is from genome assembly GCA_916700995.1 of Hozukius guyotensis. Classification (NCBI taxonomy): domain Eukaryota; kingdom Metazoa; phylum Chordata; class Actinopteri; order Perciformes; family Sebastidae; genus Hozukius; species Hozukius guyotensis. The sequence continues at coordinate 107,524 of CAKALU010058979.1, read as the reverse complement.
GCTCTCATATGCGTCTAATACTATCATGCTTTAGAGTTTATTCACATTTTCTAGATGCAATCAATATACTTGAGGACATGAGGAGGTTTGAGGCAGACAGGGCTGCTGCTGCTGCATTCATTAACCGTGAAATTGACGAAGACGTTTCCAGCTCTGCGGCAGGCAGCAGCGAAAGCAAAAAAAATAAAAAAATAAAAAAAGCAAGCCTTGGCTGTGAGCCCGACGCAGCGTATCGATGACGAGCAACATGTTGGCACAGTCGCTCCATTCATACATGTCAGGAATCATTACAGTGGGGATGTTAAGGAGAGGAGTCATGGCATGGTCGACCAGGTATATTATTGGGTTAACAGTCGCATTTGGGTTCATTAAAATGCGAGGATTCTTGTGAATAATAATCTTTTTTTGTTTTTTTTAGAAGGTGTTGCCAATCTGGGCACACCTTGCGCCTGATTCACTCAGCAATGACGCGCACATCAGGGAAAAAGATTGGCCACCACATCCACATCCACCAACCACGAGGTAATTTCACATTCATGTCACACCTGAAAAATGGCTTATAATGAATCTTAAAATCCTAGACAGCGACCTAAAACAGCGTTAAATATTCTAGACCACATCTTTCAGATAAAAACGCCTGAAAAAAAGACAGATCCCTGTGGTGAAGCCAAGAGACAAGCACATGTAACATGTAACAAATCTTCGTACCTTTCCCAAAAGCTTCCCTTTACTGTAGGATCTCCCCGTTTTGGAGTCCGTCACCACCTGGGCCAGCTCCGGCTTGATTTCGGGTTTATTATTCCTGCTGGTTTTCACCGGAGGAGCTGAAGACTGTTGAGGTCCAGCTCGCTCCGCCGGAGCAGCAGGCTTGAATAAATCCGCATTCATGGCGTGGCACGAAATGCGCTGCGCCGCGGTGAAACAGCCGGTGTCCATGTGGAGCAACTGTGGTATAGAAATAAATAATCAGTTCAGTGTGGAAATGTTTTAAATCCTCCTTTAGCGTATTTTCTCAGGAGTCGGTCTGGTGGTGCTTGATGATGCGTCCGCGTAGTCCGACTGTATCCATCTGGCGTGTCTGGGCACGGCGCTCCCAGCTTTTATATAGGCGAGCAGTGACGTCACGGAGCAGGGGGCGGAGGTGCAGTAGGTGGAGAAAGTCCAGACGATATGCTCAGACAGAAATGTCAATGATAAAAAAAAACATATTATCTTGATGGAATGTAAGAAAAATATATGAATGAAACAGCTCATGAACTACTACTGTATCCCTCTCTCTCTCCCTCTGGTACCTGATTGTTTGCACACCGGCAATATTTGCACTATCTGTTTATACCATGTTTATTTTTGTTTATAGCTTATTTTGTATATTGTATATTGGTAGAATTTCAATTTTTTTGTTCTTATTTTATTCTAACGTTTTTATCTATTCATTTGTTATTATACTGCTTACTTGCACCAACAAAACCAAAGCAAATTCCTAGTGTATACCTCTTACACCTGGCAATAAACACGATTCTGATTCTGACTCTGATTCTGATGAAAAGAGTCGGTTTATGATGCAGCTCTGTGTGTCACAGAGCTGCTGTGAAGCCCAGTGACACGCTGTAACCCGAGCAGAGAACAGGGGGAGGGGGGGTTCCAATGTTGGCCATGTTTAATCTGCACACTGAGTTTATTGAATGGCACTGATGGGATGATGACCTCTCTTAAGACATTTTATTTTCTAATGCTTTGGTTTTTCATTATTTAAGGGAGACTGTGTTTCAGTAGGCAGAATGTTTTTGGCATCATGGGGCAAAATTTCCTTAATAACCTTTCAGCATATTGTAATCTATGTGTTTTGAGACTTCTGCGCCTCCTCAGGACTCTGTTTTCAGGCTTTAAAAAATGTAGCCCCTGTGACGGGAGACTTTGATCAATCACAGGTCATTTCAGAGAGAGAGAGAGAGCGTTCCTATTGGCTGTGCTCCGGCTGGTGGGCAGTGCTTGGTATTTCCTCAACTGATCTCAACATGGCTGCCGGGTCACAAACTTTCTCATTTTACAGCTAAACAGTACACTACAAGGTGTTTCTGATAACATTTGAGGCGAGAAATAGGCATTACAGTAACAGAATATTGATTCATATTTGATCAGCGCTGCCTAGTTTGACCGTTTGATCGGAGTTCGCGAGTGATTGACAGCTGCTCAAAGACGGCAGGCTCCAACTTGGCTCTGATTGGTTGTTTTCCCCCGGTCTGTGAAATCTTGCAGATGCCGTTAGGAGCACCAGAGGACACAGAGGCACATGATTTTTTTCAGATTACCTGTCTCATGCACTACTGTCAGGATATAGTGACCGTTATAATTATATTATAAAATATATATTATTAAAATAACTTTTTTTTTATCATATTTGCTCCAATTCTACCCACTGCAGCTTTAATTAAACAGGTTTAATATAGAAATTGCACAACATATTCCGAGCAGTCATGCAGCCATCCTACCAGGAATTATTACAAGGGGTCATATAATATGCCCCCCATCTGTATGTCCTAAATAATTATGACTCATAAATGAGTCTTATAATTACTTTAGCAAAACTGCAGGCAGAGTAATTTTTCTGCGGAATCCTACAAAATAAAAGCACAAATTTTCCAAAAATCCTGGGTTAGATTTCCCCTGTCTGTGTTTGTGTGTGTGAAATCCCCCAAAAAACCCATGTGAACTACTCAGCTGCCACCTGGTGGTGCAGCTCGAAAGCTCATGCTCTGCAAAACTTTTAAAAAACTCCCTTTATTCACTAGTCTACGTTGTGCTGCGGTAGGCCATGAACCATTAAAGACTGTACTGCATCACAAACACTAATCAACACTAATCATATACTATACAGTACCCTTTAAAAAAATGGTTTAGATGAAGTTTAGATTTACCGTCGTGAAATAAAATACCATTTCTTTTCTGTGAGCGGGCGGCCCTCTGTGAAGGCTAAATTATGACTACACAAAAATGTAACTCTTCAAGACATGATGACAGCATGCATAGTTGAGCCAGACAAGTCTAATAAATGGTTTGTTAAAACACTGAGTAAAATATTCTGACCTCAAAACAAGCAGCCAAATAGAGGCAAAACAGACTCAGTTCAAGATCTATATTTATGAGAACTTGACGAACAACCTGAGGGCGAGCAACAACACATGTAAGACTAGAACAAAAGCCAAAGTAAAAATAATCAACATACATTTTAGATATTCACAAATGCTGGAGGGAAATAGGCAACTTCCAACAGTGCTACTGTAAATAGACATTATAGTGGGAAACTGCTATGAAAATGCAACAGTCACATTATGGAATTACAAAGAATGTGTTTTAGAGCATTACACTATGCAACAGGAATGGATAAAATACATTAAATGTCAAACACAGACCTATGCAGTAATGTGAGTTATTACCCTGGAATGATGCATGAGCAGTGGCGTCTTTGAAGCTATCATTTGAGCTATTTATGGAATGACATATAAAAGGCTGATATGAAGACGTTAAAAGTAGTCAGAAGAGCGCTCTGGTCGTCTTCATTAAAGGAATAGGAGCATGACTTTGGCAAATGTACACTTGGAAACATCTTCAGCTCATTTTAGCTGCACAGGAACAACATTAAGATGTGACTTTACAGAATATGTCTCACATACTTAATTTCACCTGGTCCAATTTAAACTATGAATTACTAACAGACATTAATCTCAAGAAAAAAAAACTCATTGTGGTCCTTTAACCCATTAAATCTGACATTACAAAAAAAAAATGGATGAAACGCTGTGGTTTCTAGCTGTGTTAAGGTCGCCACCTGTTGGACACCACCCTTATGTTTGTACAGGCATTTTCCGTGCAATTTATTGAAAGGTATCTGCGTTATGTCTCATGACTATCAGGACATTGGTAGCCTGCATTTCAAAGCAGGGCCAAAATGAGGGCATCCAGGGTTTAGATGTTAATCTGAAAACTGTATTTGAGCTGAATTTATAGATTTTGTGGAAATATGATTTATATATTGGACTTCACCTAAAAACATTTAAAATTCAAGTCATGTCAGGTGCATCCCTGGCAGCTCTCACTTGGTCCTGCTGTGGACATGCAGGAAGTTCAGAGGTCCATCATGTCTTCTCCTCCTCCTCCTTCTCCTCGAACTTTCTTCTCTTGGGACTCTGACCAGGCTTTGTTGATGGTTCTCTTCATCTCGTCGTCTCCCTCGGAGTAAATCTTCTTCAGCATGGTCATCAGCCCATCGCTGGGGTCTGCATTCTCTTCGACAGCGGGTTTACTGTTGAGGGACGATAGGATGACAGTTTGTATGCGTTTATTGGAGTAGCTGGGATTCTCATTCTCACCCTGTAGCATGCACCCAGGCTGCATTACATACAGTACAGTGACACCTGGCTCACAGATGTGGTACTGCACTGCAATGTCTCAGAGTGTTGTTTGGAGTGATTGGCCAGACGGGTATGCGAATACTGGCAATGTTTCAAATAGTTAGAAAATGATGGTCATTATGGTTTGTTTTACACGACTGCTCACGCCAATGTGTCTTCAGCCGCTGACAACACATTGGCATCAGTAGTAGTAATAGTGGTGGTAATCACCGTGTACAAATTAATTCATTTGAAGCATGCAGTGGCTTTATGCCACTTAAAATCCCTGCTTTGTGCAAATTGCTTGAACTAAAATTAATCCATATTCCTTATTTCTTTGAACTTACTCTTTATCTTTAGACTGCTTTTCCACCGATGTTAGGCACTCCCACTTCTTTGCAGTCTGCTTCTTGCACATGACCAGGATCATGTCTGTTTTTATCTGTTGAAGGGAGAAAATATGGTTACAGGCCTTTTCCAAAATCCAACAAAACACTGTTGCTCTATTTTCCCTCAGAAGTAAGCAGACTGAACAAAGGGTAAAATACAAGCCAACAGTGAGCCTGATTTCAGCAGTTGGCAAGAAAGAGGACTAGGTGCCCATGTTTCTTTGTTATTGCGGGATCTGTAAGAAACATTTAGTGATTGTACTTAGCCATAAGGACTCGATAAATCAACGTAGTAAATCAAGAATTTGTACTGCAAGTTTGTTTTGGAGCGCTGTAGTGGACAAACTACTTAATGTAGTTAAACCATACACAACAGAAAACATCCTTTGTACATTTCTGATCCAGACAAAATGGTACCAAACCAGGTTATAGTGTGTGCTAACTATTAGGGCTGTCCCTTCTTAGTCGATTAGTCAACTATTTGCTCATTTTGGTCTTTCTTTATGCGATTAGTCGTTTTTTATGCTTTTTTCATGCTGTGATGTGCGAGAAACTCAGTTTTACAAATCTGTTGATTAAATCAACTAATCAATTAGTCGACAAAATCGTATGAGTGTTAGTCTAGAAGATTTTTTTTGGTAAAGGACAGCCCTCCTAACAATCTTCAAAAACATAATGGTTCCAAGATGTAAAGAGTTGTAAGATGCAGTGTTATTTTACTTAATCAGGCCCATTTCCTGCTTCCAATCATGCCACTTCCTATCAAAATACACAGTCTATTCCTTTAACTGATGGTAGGCTTTATTCACCTTTTTATAGCTGTCCTTTTCATCGACTGGACACAACAGGTTGAGAATTGTCATCTGATGGTTTTTCCCATCAAGATCCTTTACCAACACAGAAAATGACCTGCAAAAGAGAGGATGAGCAAATACAATTAATTGTATGGTTAGTGGCACATGATGAATATACTGTATATATGTCGATTATCACCGTACCTTTCTGTAAAGTTGACCTCCACATTTTCTGATGGAATTTTGTGCACATCCTTCAATGTAAGGTAGATCTTGACAAATTTCTCTGACTGGTCCCATGCTGCATAGAAGAGGCAAGAATGTGAACAATATTCATACGCTTTTCAGCTTTTGCACACATCTTGTACTTTCTCACAAATGGCTGGTAGTCTTACTAAACACTGGCACCATACCATAGTTGTTGATCTTGACTGTGTACGCTGCTTTGGAGGCAGCAGATGGGTCTGCCTCTCTCCTGGCTTGTTTCTCCTTCTGTTGTCGTTTGGCTGCAAGCTCCTTCTCCACCTTCTTCTGCTCCTGCCTCAGCAGCTCCTGCACTCTTTTCCTCTCTGCCTTCTCCAGGAGTGACCCCAGCTCCAGCAAATCTGCCTCCAACTGGTTGATCTGTATTGGGAAAAGAATTAGACGACTGAGTAATGCACATCCCTGAATTAGACCATTTAAAGACAGTTTGACAGAACATATTTTTAAGATAATGTGTCAAAGCCCAAACAGATCATTATAACCCGGTCTACATTCCAGAGCTGAAATAGTTTCTTGATTATTTGAACAACACGTCACCTCGTATGTCAAGTTAAAAATACTAAACATTTGCTTCACAAAGGTTGCACAAAGTGTTGCTTGAATGTCACTTAATTGTATCTAGAATACTTAGGGGATTTTTGTTACTAGTCAGTCAGAACAAAACATCAATTATACTGCATTACCCCGGTTTGGGTTAGCCTCGGGAAAGTATTAATTGATCATTTTTGAAACGGTATCAGCTTTTGGCCTAGAATCTTATCTAATGCAAATCACCCTGTAACTGGAAATGTAAAATTGTAAACTGAAGCGCCATTCACAACGGCACCTATCAGAGTAAATTATTACAGTACAGTATTTATTACTTATTTTGCCTTGGGGAAATCAGTTTACTGGAAGAGGATGGATTATCACTACACGTGAGGGAGGCTAAAGTAACTCAGATGGTAGTGATGAATTGCCAACTAACGTTAACTAATACAGATGGATGGGGACATAGATTGTGCCCTCAGTCAAACATTAGCTTAACGTTTGCCTCTCAGTGAATCTCTCCGCTTTCATCTAGATGCCCTGGTGATAAATAATTACCCTCGATGTTAGCTAACGTTATTGATAGTGCATGTCACACGAGACAACCACAACACATAATAGATGTAACTCACACTCTGCCTTTTATTTACTCCTCTACTTCATGTTTTTTTTACATTTATCCTTTGATATTGCAATATATTGTTATTAATTGTTTTGTATTTGTTTGTTTGTTTTATCGAAACAACAAACATTAATTACTTCTTTATTGTTTTCTTCCATTTACATGCATGTTCTTTTTAAATATCTATATATTGTAATTTGCTTAATGAATTGTATATATGTATATATATGTTTTTGTTTTTATTTTTTTATTTGTATTTATTATTGAATTGACTCTTTGGCAATATTGTTCACCTGACAGTCATGCCAATAATGCAAATTGAATTGAATTGAATTGAATTGAAATGAACCAGCCAGGGTCGCTGGAAGTCAATCAGTAACATTGTTTTTACATTACTTTGAATGGACAGGATAAGTTATACTGTACATATCCACCTAGGTCATGTATATAAAGCAACCTGTTGCATTAGTTATTCAGTATTTATTCCTGCATATTTGCACTCTGCATCATTCCACTTCAGTATTATTATTTACAATTTACAGGAACACAATCTTGACTTAGACATTGTATGTTGTTCCTTGTTGTATTGTTTATTAGGGCTGCAACTAATGCAATGCACCACTGCTCCCAGTAGACCACTTACACACCAAAAACTGAAAATAACTGCACTATACTGTATAATGACTGTGCAATATCATTATCATTATTACTACTAAGGTGTAATTCATACTGTGCAATATTTTCAGGTGGAATTTCATTTCATTCTCAATGTGCAATATCATTTTCCACTTGTGCAATTTTGTTAGCTAATAGTCTGTTTATTGTCAATACTGTATATACTGTATGATATTGATCTTACGTTGCTAGAATGTTCTGCTGAACTCCAGTCAAAGCTAGCTAGCTAGCTACCCGCCGCCAGACATAACTAGGCACTGATATATTATTTTTGCGCATTTAAGTAAGTATGGTTAAAAATGTACATACGTATTACTTATTAACTGGCGTACAGATAAAAAATAACAGACACCACGTTGCCGGTTAGCGGTTGCTTGTTATGCAGCTAAGCTAAGCTAACGTAGCATTGCTTTTAGTTGAATCATGTAACGTTAGCTAGCATGCTATAGCTACATTTAGCCACCTCAGCTAGCTGATAGCATACAAACCCTAGTTATATGTTAAACTGAATAAAAACATGCACGTTTACCTGTTCGGTTAAATCCATTTAGGCTTTATCAGTTATATTAGCTAGGTTCAGAAATGTGCTTGTGAGCTCTTCAGGTCCAGTGAAGTCTGCAGTAACGTTACTTTCCTTTCACCCAGAATGACGTTGTTCCTCTGCTTCCTCCTCCTCCTCTTCCTCTTCTTGATTAATTGCGGTCGGCCAGCCAGCCTACAGCCTCACTACCGCGACCTACTGGAGCCAAGTGTTGACATCCACAAAATATACAAACTAAAATGAATTATCTCACTAAATGTTATTTGATGTAGTTAATTACCTGACTATAAGGCTTGAGTTATATATA